>VWZZ01008412.1:764400-846010 GCA_013399095.1 Psophia crepitans | reverse complement strand
ACCGTGCCGGTTCCAGTACCGACCCCTCAAGAACACCACTAACGTCCACTTGGACATCGAGCCCTTGACCACAACTCCCAGTGCGACCATCCCAGTTCCTTATCCACTGAGTCCATCCATCGAATCCATGTCTCTCCAATTTAGAGACAAGGATGTCATGCAGGACAGTGTCAAATGCCTTGAAAAATTCCAGGTAGATGACATCACTTGTTCTTCCCTTGTCCACCAATGCTGTAACCCCATCGCAGAAGGCCACCAAATTTGTCAAGCACAATTTGCCCTTAGTGAAGCCATGTTGGCTGTCAGCAATCACCTCCTTGTTCACCATGTGCCTGAGCATAGTTTGCAGGAGGATCTGCTCCATAATCTTGCCAGGCAGAGGTGAGACTGACTGGCCTGTAGTTCCCCACGTCTTCTTTTTTTCTCTTTTTAAAAATGGGGGTTATGTTTCCCCTTTTCCAGTCAGTGGGAACCTCACTGGACTGTCACAACTTCTCAAATATGATGGAGAAAAAAACCTTTGTTGATTTTTTTAATGCTAATCTTGTGAGTAGCAGCTGTGTTTCTGGATCAAGAACTGAAGTTTTGTTCTTTGAAAGAATGCCAAGGCCTTTCCTGTTTATGTCCATCACCTTCATACAGTATTATTACTACAC
Organism: Psophia crepitans; assembly: GCA_013399095.1. Lineage (NCBI taxonomy): Eukaryota > Metazoa > Chordata > Aves > Gruiformes > Psophiidae > Psophia > Psophia crepitans. The sequence continues at coordinate 845,354 of VWZZ01008412.1, read as the reverse complement.
TAAGAGTGCCTTGATGCTCATCTCAAACTGTACAAGACAGTGCCTTGCCAAAGGAGTTCAGAAATAAAAATGCAGAGTGAAGAGCACAATTAGCAGCACTTTGCACATGAAAAAACAAGGTGTGGGGGGTGCCTCAGAGCTTGACCTTCAGGACCAGACTTTATGATCAGCACTGATTCTAGTGAGAGCAGCTTGGACAGACTTGAGCATACCCAGCAGCACACGTGGGCTGACCCCGGCAGGCCACCAGCGAAGCCAGCCCCCACAAGTGCACTCACAGGCATCCCTGGCTGTGCTCAACAGAGGAGTATGGGCAGGAGGCAGACCATGCCGTGCAGCTCAGGGCAGATCCAGCGACCCCTCCTTTGGAGAAGAGTGGTCCCTGGCTGGAAAGATGGTGGGTGGATCTGCTGGGGAGAGCTGTTCACTACCTGAGCCCTGCAGTGTTCTGGGCTTCCCCTGGGTTCTATAGGTGGGTCATGCTCATGTAAACATGGGTAGACCTCAGCAAACCCAAAAATTGAAGGAAGTGTCACTTCTAGATGCTATTGGCCAGTCCTTCTGTCCTTCTTTGTGTCAGGTGTTTTAGTCACGACAAGTTACCATCCTCTTTGGCAGAGACAGAGGCAGAGTCACCTTCTGTAAGCTGTAAGCAGCACAGTTGCAATGAACAAACATGAAGATGATTGCTAATGCAGCAGGGTAATCCCTGAAGATCCATGGCTTCAGCAGGTCTGCTACTGGATGCACAGATCCCTAAAGTTAACACGGAGGAGGTGGGGGAGAAATGAGGAGCGCTCAGATTTGAAGCAGCAGTCTTAACAAGCCACAAGGTGGAAGCAGAAAAGCCAGAGGGGATGGCAGCTGTCAAGATGAGATGCAAAATGACTAAACAGGATGCTCAGCTGCAAAATAACAACAGGAAAGAGGGGGGCATATTCTTAAAACACTGCCATGGACCTAAAGAGCGGAGACAAGGACTAAAAGTAGGTAAAATAATAAAAAGCTAATAAAACCCTCACCTGCCAAGAGTGTCAATAAAATTATATGAGCAAAGGTAAAGGACTTTTTCTTGGCAGCAAGAAGCACAGATGGTCAAATATAAAAGACATGAGCCTATATGGGTTTTTCGTCTGTGTTATATTTCCCATGAATGAGTGCACAGGAAAAATGTGTACCTGGATTATGTTAAGTGTGAGCAAACTATGGATTTGTATTCATGAATATTCTCACCATAAAGCCATGTTACAGATTTTTAAAGCCTATTCAGTTAGGTCTGATGGAAGTATCATAGAGTAGAAATGTATTTGGTGAGGTGTATTCATGCAAGGTGGGAATGGAAGTATGAAGAATTCCAAAGTGATTTTTTTTAAATATACTTGTGCTTGCCACATCTTTGTGTCAGGAGTTGGGTAAAACAATACCTAAGCTAAGTTTGAACCAAATCACAGAATTAGAAGGCATTACCAGTCACTCTGTCATTTTGCTAGAAGGTATTCCTGTATTTAACGTACAAATTTGCACTATTGTCACTGACGTAATCCCTGCTTGTTCAAATATTCAATGAATATGGTACAAAGTTTCTGCCAACATTCAGTTGCCAAGCTGCAGCTGAACTCTATCCACGTTCTTAGTGACTAAGAGCATGCTATTTTTAATGCTGCTTGAAAAATAATTTACATGGCAGATATAACTAAGCCACATAATTGTACCTGACTTCTGCAACTATACCTTATAGCCTAGTTACATCATTTGAAGCATCTTTCAAGGAGACAATATTCTGAGGATAATGAAATCCCAGCAGAATGAATGCTGGGGTATGGACCATCTCTATAGCCCCTAAAAGTAAGGAAGAACTGGGAAGTCTCTGCTGTCTTTAGGAAGTGCAGAAAGGCAAAACCCCCAGCCCTTGGGTCAGCTGGTGAGTCTGGACTTATGTCCTTACTGACTCTTTCGAAGGAGCCTGGCCAAAAGCCCATTTTATATCTTTACACTGATGGTGAAGGAAACTGTTTTCTCAGTTTTGTTCAGATTCCTTCTCAGCAGAAATAGGCTGTTTTGAGGATGAGAAGACAACCAGGGGAACCACAGCTCAGGACTGAAGCATGGAGTCAGTTAACGTAACGCTGTAAATGCACAAATATAAACCCAAACCAAGCAAAAAAAAGGAAGTATCAAAACCCAGCTCCATTCTAACCTTGATGGTGTCATTAGAAGTAAGTTATATGCTTTTTTCAGCCATGGGCTATATTCAGCCCTACAATATGTTTAAGCATTGTGTATTAATTTAAGAAAAAAGGTTGTGCAGGTGCCCCTATGATCTGAAGTTGTCCCTTGAAGGCAGCCTGGGCTCTCTTTTCAGCACAGAAGTTTCCTTGATTATTTTTTTTCCTTTGTTGTGGCTTTGTAATAGTTGGCTTGGTCAGCATACGCTTGCTTCCTTCTTTGTCATGTTGTTTTGTAATGAACGCCTATTTCATGGGGCCGCTTCTCATTCTGTCTTGTAACACAGGCATGTCGTAATTGGCTCCAGGAAGGAACCGAAACATATGTTTCCTTATGGCACTAATTAATTAGTCATATGCACACTTGATACTTAATTGCTATTGTACGCTCTGGCCTGTGTGACTTCTGTGAAAATACCTGACTTTACACCTATCTCAATCAGAAATACATGCAAAAGTGAAAAGTGCCTGTAGTTTCTACAAGCAAGAGAAGCAAAGTTTCACTAGTTACACCACTAATTCATAGCACATCACTTACTTTTAAAAAAAAAAATCCTCTGCACTGTGCTAAATACATCTTCTAATTGTAACTAAGCCTGGAAGCATAAAGCATCTGCGCTCTACTTAAAACTGCTGATATGACAAAGAAAAACCTCTTCCTCAGGACTACTACTCCTCTCCTGTAGCATAACAAGTGCTAGTCAACCACAAGTGCTCCTAAGAATGGCTACTTTTAGTGCTTCTTACCAATAACAGGCAGAGGTTTTGCCCATTAAGGATTCTATTTTCCATCTTACAACAGTGACGACCATTTGGAGTTTTGCCCATTCCTCTCTGTGCTGAATTTTTAGGTATTTATAACATTTCTATGGTACTTACTGCCATATTACCAAAGCCCCTCACACTCATTAATCTCCTGTATAAATCGTTCTTCTGTTCATTTCTTAGATGACTTAGATAAAGACCACAACCTCTTAGGCAGATCTAGAAGGAAAAAAGAAATTGAGAGCAAATTAGATATTCTCATTTTCTGATTACTTTTCCACTTTAAGTGTTCCTGAAATAGCCAGAATGATTAAAACAAACAAACAAACAAAAAAGCCACAAGGCTAAATTTTACCCTTAAAAATGTAAGAGTGACTGTGAATTTGGAGCTACTGGAGACAGTCCAGCAAAGGACCATGAAGGTGATTAAGGAGCTGGAGCATCTCTCTCATGAAGAAAGGCTGAGAGCGCTGGGGCTGGCAGTCTGGAGAAGAGAAGGCTCAGAGGGATCTCATCCGTGTGAGAGGCTCTTTTCAGCGGTGCCCAGTGACAAGAGGCAGTGGGCACAAACGAAAACACAGGAAGTTCCCGCTGAACATCTGAAAACACTTTTTTTCCTGTGAGGGTGACTAAGCACTGGTCCTGGTCAGCTGGCTGTAGGTAGCCCTGCTTGAATAGGGGGGTGGACCCTATGACCTCCAGAGTTCCCTTCCAACCTCAACCATTATGTGATTTTTGAGAACTCCATAGGACCCAGGTCTGGGTGTGTCTCCAATGACAGAATGCAGATCATTTAATTTTAAAACCAGAGTAAAGCATTGCATGTCGCTCAGGCCACTGCACAGGCTTCTTCTGAGAAGTACATGGTTAAAGATAATCATTAGAGCAAAGTTCTGAGAGTCTGTAAATTATTCAGTGTAATAACTTTACTAAACTAGTATTAAGCCAAAACTTTGAGATGCACTGGATTTGTGAAAGAAAGCCAGGATAAATGCGAAGAATAGCTAATGAACTCAAAATATACCCACATTTAGGGATCTGATATGCAAGCAGGAGGGTTTACCAGGAAAGACTTGTGGTGCTTGTGATCTTCAGCAGTCCATCTTCTTCTCTCTGAGGTCCCAATCCTCCATGGCCACACAAATCTCAGCTGCTCTTGAAGCAGTTGCCGGGTGACCTCAGTTTCTAAACCAGCATAGTAAACAGGACCCACTTTTCTTAATATATTGGAGTGTTATTTCTGTGGCTCAGAAACTGGTAGGTGAGCAAATGAATGCCCTTGTAATGAGGGCAGAATGACCAGCTGAAGTGAAAACTTCTTCATATCAACAATACTAACCTATGCCTGGGAGCCTACAGAAGACCAAATTGCTTACAAGCAAAAGAATATGTATAGAGTAGCATGAATTTTTTGCAGCAAAACCTGATACCTCAAAGACAATATTGCCCAGTCCAGGGGCTGTAAACTTGCATCTAAATTCAGGTTTGTTCAGAGTTTGCTAGAGCACACAAATATGTGGTGACTGTCGATCACAGTAAGATTTTATGCTATTCCACACTATTGCATCACTGCACAACATGAAAATTGACAGTTCCCAGTGTTTTCTGAACCTCAAATTGCAAGCATAACTCTGTGCCTGAGTAGCTTGAGCCAGACCTAATTCCTGACAATCTCGTATCTTGTCATTTACACCTGTGCAATGAGAGGAGCAAATGCAGCACTGAAGGGTGCTATTTTTCTCTCACTCCTTATAGAGATGTAAATGAGTTCAACAAAGTGAAAGGCAGTGAATACAGTGGTGTAAACTCAGGAAAAACGAGTCAGGAATATAAACCCCTATATTCCTGGAGAAGGAAAATTATCTAAGAGAAGCAAATCAATAGACAAGCATACAGAAATGGTAGTGGGAAAAGAAGGGGAGAGGAGGACTGCAATTTGAAAACAAACATAGCAAAAATTCCTTATGAGTCAGAGGACCAAAAGAAGACCAACAACCAGTGAGTGGAACAACCCACTCTCTCACTGACAACACGCCACAGATGTGGCTGCTGGGGTACATCATCTGAAACGAATGTAGCCCGTAGAATTTTTCCAGAGAGTTGACTGCAACATTTCTGCTGTTTGGGAAAAAGAAATTGGAAACATATTTTGTGAAAGACCATTGAGAGTGTCTAAAGAAGATACATCCCAGAGAAATATGTGTAGGAAACCTGAATATCTAACCTGATGGGAGGGAGACTTACCGATAACCTTAAGTGATATCAACTTCATATAAAAAAAGTTTATATAGTTTTATAAAAGAAGTTTATTCTGCCCCTTTATGGAGCCAAGTAGTAAAATCAAAGTTAAATTTTAGAAAGTGATGTGTCCTAAGAAAATGAGCTGATGAGAATTGAAAAGGCTCTAGTTTCACTACACTGAAAAAAGGTACCGTCTGGAATTTCATTTTACGTCTCTGGCATCAGTGGCCCAATGTATGAGATACTCAGGTTGGTGGCTGATGCAAGTCGGGCAACATCAGTGGTGGTATGTCAGTTTACATCATACTGTATAGTGTGAGGATTTGAACTGGAAGAGATTTTAAAAAACTAATAATAATTAATTATAGATCAAGTTTGAAGATCTCTCTGCCCATGTTTTTGTTTTGATTTTTCAGCAGATCTTGAAGTCAATGGATCTACTGTGCCTGAGTAGCTGGGCCTCTGTGTACACAGAGGACACTGGGACAGATCTGTTATTACGCAAAGGAGAAATTCAGTAGATAGTTTCAGCTGAGACAGGTAACTTCCTACATGTCTCAGAAAACCTCCCTCCAAAAAACCTAGACTACTCCCATGTGCTCACAAATTTCTGTGGAATAGTCAGTTCCCATACTGCTTCCTGAACTCAGCCAGTTAGCTTATTGCAGATTCAGGGCTTAAACACAACAGGAGAACTCCTTCTGACTTCAAAAGGGCAAAAAAATAACAATTGAGAAATGCACTGCTCCTAACATGATTGAAAGAACTTGCTTGATGTCAATGACTCTGCCTAGAGCCTGACTCTCCTGTGGGCACAGTCTATATAGACTGCTCTTAAAGGATGCCAGCAAAGTGAAATGCCCTCTGTGGGACCACCACCATCCTCCCAAATCTAGGAGAGTTGCTAATTTCGTACATCCTCAAAGCACTTGTATTACAAGCCTTTCCAGACGGTTAAGGATCTGCTCAGCTTGTGAATGTCTCCTGAGGTGCATTATCTCAATTGAAAATAATGATGTTTTAAGGGCCTTTCAGCCTAAGATGAATATTTAAAATTATATACACATTCACAGGGCAAAATATTATAGCTACTTATGACTTAAACCTATGATGACCTGGTGCAGAATGAAAAGAGCCAGTTGCCTTGCTGAGTCCACTTGCCTTGGGAGGTAATTAAGAGTTCTCAAAAGAGTTAATGTATAAGGAGGAACTGATACTGAGTTTAGGGTTAGGAAGATATAAGCCTGTCTTACACCCTTGTTGCATTTCCTTACTCAGGTGTCCATATCAATACCTAAGTGCTTGGAGGCTACAGGTGATGGATGCTTAATACAGGATTCCTTACTCTGCTGTGGAAAAGACTATGAGAGTAAAAATTCTGCTCTCTTTTACACTAGTAATAGTTGACTCGCCTCACAGAAATTTAGCCAAAAATACTGTGAAGGTAGCAGAGGACTGGAAAACCACTGCCTGAAGTCCTTTTTTGGGCATTTTGCAATGCTTACTGTTTTAGTTCCTCAAACTTTCCAGTTTCATTAAAATACAACAATGCCTGCTGTTCAGACAGAACTCTCTCTATATGTCTCTTTATTTTTCCCCTGTTGAATCAGTCTCACAATAATTATGTGCAGAGATGCAAAGTGAAATTACTATAGCAAAGGTGCAAATTCAGCCCAGAAAAAAAAGGGGCATCAATTTCAAAGTCTATAACTAGGTACGCTTCAATATCAAATGCTCAGCAGGAGGCCAAGAACTTCAATATTTATTGAGCACATTATGCTTTCTCATTACATAAATGCAGTCCTGTGCTACAATACAAACATATTGTTTTTACAAAAGACTTCAGATTGTAGTACTTGAAATGTTACATTAACATTCAGTTTAGCTTTAGTAGCCAGAACAAACTTACTAACTCATGAACCCTGAGGCCACAAGTTCTCCTAGAAAACACTTACATTTACCATAGCTGTATATATATATTATTTATAACAAAAAAGAAAATAATTCAATATTGACATTTCCAGAATGGATAAATTGGCAATATAAATGTTCCCAGATGATCTGCTAACCTCTGCTGATTGTACCAATTACCCTTTGCAGAAGTAATTAAAATAATTTGCAAGAATGGAGAATGAATATGAAATTCATCTCCATTGCATGGTCATTGATCAGTGGTAAAGTAGTTGTACTTGAAAAGGATATTCTGAACATGGCAAAAATTAGAATTTTCATCATATGGAGCAATTTAGCTTTTCTGGTATGTTAAATTGATCAATTAATGTTACATTTAACACTTTTACATTTGCCCAGACTTGACAAGGAATTTACGGTAAGCTGACACATCATTTGCTTTTGGCAGATGTCGATTGCTCTCATCATTATTTTAAAACAGAAAAGAAATTATAACTGCTAGAAACGAAAAGGAAGATTACATCATTTTCAGTTCAACTCAAAATATATAGTCTTTATTAACTTTATGACACCATTGACTGTTTTTCTCATATGTTGTTTACATTATTTAATCAGAAAGTTTTTGTTGCTGTTGTGGCAACTTTCTGGAGGTAAGAAATGCAACAGATAAAATATTTTCCTTTATATTTCTGACACAGTGCTGAGTTTTGCCAAGTTATACCAACTCAGTAAAGAACGTTAGTAATAACTGTGCAGATCTGTCATATGACTGTAGGCAAATTTCACTCTTTCCATGAATGGGTATATGAGCTAAGACATGAACCACCTCTGAATGGCTTCTCAACCATTTAATCCAAGTTAGAATGGTGCTGAATCCATATTAGCAAGGTTTACCAAGAGGCAGCATATATAAACTTGAGCTCAGCATGGTCATAGGGCTATGTGCTTCCAGCCAAGTTTGCATAGAAAATAAACTCCTAAGGCACAACACCTTCTCAAGCACCCAGCTGGCCAATGAAAGGGAAAGGTTGAAGGAGTTAAAGAGAAGGGTCTTCTGTATCTTTCCTTATATATCACCCTTATGCCAAAAAAAAAAAACCAAAAAAAAAAAGGGAAATACAGCCCAATGGTTGCATACAGTATTTAATATTCTAGCCTTGTTATATTTAGAAATATGATTTTAGTTTTATTGGACAACGTATGCAAATGGAGATCAAAGGAGCAGTGTACTCCACAATCTTGTCTGGCCCAGTCTTTACTGGGGATACTGACAGTCCTCCTAATGGATTGAATTCACTGACCATCAGGAGCTATACCCAGCTGTTACAGAAAGAAAGCAAATTTATGTGAGGATCTGTTTACACCCAAAACTCCACTACACTGTGGCTCCAGGTACCAGTCCATACAGTCCAAGCGCAGGAAAAGAAACAGGTTATGAGAAATCAAAGAAAGCATCCTTTCTTGTCCCAGATGAGGTATGCCAAAACTGGTCTTACACTGCTTTGCTATGCAGGTCTGCATATTGCCATTAAAACACCATGTATGGCTGAAATACTTAGCATGTAGTCAATCCTAATTATCTGTTAAGTGCTGTGTAAACATCAGAAACAGCCATGATATTCCCAATTTACAAAGCAGTAAATCAAGGCAACAAAAGGTTACTGCCACTCTGATACAGCAGGGAACTATTTAGCTTTTAATTGCTTGTCTTGATCATTTTCTTTTGGTTTATTTCTTTTCATCTACTTTGTAGCTTGGTTAGGGAAGAACTATATCTAGATGCTACCTCTGAAGTCCTTTAAATTTCATTCACATCAGCAGTCCAAACTTGAAACTTGATCCAAAATTGGTGTTTTTCTGAGGGTCCAAACTGTTTCTCGAATCTAGGTAGCTTCAAACATTGGGATCTTTCTAGCTGGATACTCATCTTTTGGTATGCTATATGTTATCCTTGTGATGAAATGGAAGACAAAACAAAGATACAATCTGAATAGGAAGGTAAGCCCAGAGAAGAGAATGGTGTATGTAAAAGGGTTCATTTACAACTTCTGCTAAGGACCAAGGTGAAGCAGTCCAATAAAAATATTTTTATTTAGAATAATTTTTAGTCACACTTTCTTTTTTTAAAAATTAAAATAAAAATTGTTCTCAGAAAGTTTACGTTAAAAAAAATTATTCAAAAACCTAAACGTCCTCTATAAATTGGACAGCAATTTTTTGCTATGACACCTTACTTGTGTAAAGCTAAGTATATATAGAAATCTTCCACAGCATCAGAAAGCAATTGATCAGTAGTCCCAGTAAGTGTTTTTCATAAATTTTTATTTAAAAAAGTGTTAGTGGTTCAAAATAAAACTCACGCAAATACTATTATACCTATGAAACAATGAAGGGAAAGTTTGACAATTCAGAGTTTGAAGTACAATATTTAAGTCACACTAGCTTAGGGAGTGGAGTTCCACATCCTGCAGCATGGAAGTCAGTAAGAATGCTTTCACTGATGTCGAACGACGTAAGATTGGAGAAATGCTTATTTTTTAAGTACTTCAACTGCTAAGCATACAGATAAAGCTGCACATGGATGCATTATTATAGAAGTGATGGGTGATCACCCAGCTGAAGGCTGTAAAATACATAGTACCAGATTTATGATTACGTGATGTACCTCAGCTTCTGAAAGGTTTAACTTCTGAGTGAATAATAGTGAAGACATAACGTTCTATAACATATGGCTCTGTATCTAATGTTATATTAAAGAATGTGTGTGCATATAAATTGTATATATATGGCGAGCATATGCAGCATATATAGGATACCTACCTATATATATGGACACACACATGAAAATTATATGCAATACAGTGATGCAGAGTTATAGGAAGAATAGGTCAGCCTAGAAAAGTATTTCCAAAGCATTTAGCAGGAATGAGCATTTTATCCTCAAGTTTGCGGAAGTATATCGTCATTCAAATTTCTAAAGTGAAATGGAAAATATGCATCGGACGTGGATCTTTAAACTTTCTCACAGAGAATTTCAGCTGTGGAACCAAATGCTTGCTATTAGAATTTCCAAAGGAAAAAGAAATGCAAGGACTACACACAGAATTAGATGTTTCACAGGAGACTTAAAGGTTTCCGTAACTATGACACAAAGGATGAAATTTTCTTGTCTCAAAGACAACAGAAAGACATTACATTAGTAGGAAATTCAAAATAGCAGCTGCTTAGAAACATAGAGTACAACCAAGTATTCAAGACTACAGTACATTGGGACTTGTACCTGAGGAAGGTCAAGTCTTCAGTCTTATCTCAGGTTGAGATTGAAGTTCCACTGAATTCCACAATTTCAGTTTTGCAAATGTTATTTTTTTCTAAAGTACCTACGATACACACTAAAAAAATGTTCCTAATTATCAGTGGTAATAATTATACATTTAACAAGTTACCATTATACTTCAAAAAGTTCACACTAATGCGTAAATAATTATTGGCCTAATTAAATATCTGATATTGCATGTACACACAAAAATGAAACATTATTTGAGTGTGACAGTGCTTTTTATGCTAGATAAAAGGAAGAGGTAATTTGGGTAACTAATGCCCAGACTGAATTTATTGCACACAGCTCACAAAAAGCAGGTAATTTCTATCCTTCAAAACATTTGAGGAGCATTTTTTTCAGTGTCATTTTCAGCTGCACATTCATTCCTTTTCTTTTTTTTCTTTTTTTTTTCTTCCCCCCTCACCCCCAATGAAATCAAAGAAGAAACGTCAGGAACTCCAGAAGCCTGAGGAGCTGGGGTTTGGGTGGGTTTTTTGAGGGTGGGACGGGTATTGTACAATTCCCCTACACTGAGAACCCATCAGGTTGTGTGTTAGAGCGCAGGGTGCCTTGCAGTGTTTCAACCTGTAGGAGCTGTTGAAGTCATACGGTTAACAAGGACGTCTCTCCCCTTAGCCACAGAGATACAGGATTGTAAACGTTTAGTGAAAATCAGTTTAGGATGCAGCACTTCACAAAGAATGGCTATTGTTACAACGGCTTTTATCAGGTTGCTGCTTCTGTATTAATTTTCCTCCTGCCGTTGCACAAGGCGTATAAAGCCAGGTCCTGCAATAACAGCCATTTAACCACATTGCCATTTGGGCCTTAGCAATGAAGGAGGGTAAATTGTGGGAAGGAAGACAAAGCCTCCCTACTATCCTGCAAATGCCATGATTTCACAGTGTTCCATTTTTATTAACATCTGAACGAATTTCCTGGCCCAAAATTACTACATTTGATAAAACAGAGCACTAACTCTTCTTTGCTTGAACATCCCCCCATCGCTGGCCAATGCCAGAAAACCATACAGGCCTAAGAGGCAGCCTATTTCTATGACATTTTCCCAACTGAGCCTTCTCCCTTTTCTCCCCACCCATGACAGAGTTCCCTCCACACTACAGGCTGCGCACGAGGATCTGCCATAGAGCCATGGAGCCTGTGGAAAATACGCTGTCCCCTTCGCTGCAGCTTTTCAGGAATGCCTAAAGCTTTAGGAGAACTTATTTGAACAGAAACGCAAAAGAGTATGCAAACCCACTCCTGAGGATGCCAAAACCTAGCCAGGCTACATGGCTTTGCACCAGTCTGTCTGTCTCTGTGTGCAAGACCTTGAGAGGAGCATCAGGATTTGGAAGATTCCAGTGTGAAACCACTTTAAATGTAGCGCTACTGTTTAACTCCTTGTACTCTGGTCCAAAAAACCCTTCATCTATACCATAGCCCTGCAACCCTGAATCTCCTGTTGTTCTCCCCATACCCAGCAACATGGCTTCAATATGTGCATATCCAAAAGTCTGTTTTAAACCCTCTTTGAAAAGCAGACTGGAAGCTTTATAATCTTTCCATCTTAGAATCTGCAGGACCAAAACTGAGACCACAGACACCCCCAGGTACCTTGTACAAATCCATAAATACACACATTCCCCTCATACCCTGGGACCAGTGTCTCGTAGGAATCTTTTCTCACCTGTTTCTAAAATGAAAGGGCATTGGAAAGAGTGAGAGCCAGACTTTTCCTTGCACTGATGGCAACGCTGTGCTGGATAACTGAAATATCCTTAAAGCTGAAACAGAATCTTTCCATACTTGTATATACAGATTCCACCGATAAAAAAAAGTAGAAATTTTAAACTAACTTCTTGCTCTTCCTACACTCTCATTCCATCTCCTGATTATTCAGTACCTTTCATGGGCCCCAAAGATGCTCTTGAAATTGCTCCCTTAACTCTGCATGCGGAGCTTGTCAGAGGCAGCAGTTAGGGGTGCCTGGAGACAGTCTCCTGAAATGCAGAGAAACCTGGAGAGAAACAAGACTTTCTACACTACAGGGTCAAGAAAGGGAGGAAATGGCAGATATTTCTCCTGCTGCAATGTCCTTCAAAAGCTTTATCCAATTTCTAAATCTAAGGTCAGGAGAATGCATCCCCTGTATTTCTTTCACCTGAACACTGCCCCATCCGTGCTAGAGGTACATTAGAGAGCGCTGGGGAATGAACAAACAAATGACCCCATTTTAGCAAATGCTCTAAATGAGGGTCTGGTACACCTCCTCGGGTGTCAGCGGGCTTTGCGTCAGCCCACATTTGTTTCATGCTGATCAGTTTGGATGCACCTTCTCTATCCACATCAGGACAGCTTGACCACGACATTCAAGTTGAGTATAAGTTTAAATGCTTTACATAGGGCCAGGTTTTATAAAACATGTAGTTTAAATTTAAGCACGGATTCTTAAAGCTTTTTTTTGAATCATGGAATAAGCAATGCTGGAGGCATGTTACCCAATCCATTGTATTTTCTTGTGTCTATGTTTTTAACATGTATTCCTCTGTCTTTTGAATACATAATGTCAAATTATCATGTTTTTAAGCTGGGCTAGGGATGACAATGGAAACATAGGCTAACAGCAATTACACTTCTTACGGCATTAAACATAGAATAACACAATAGACTGTTTTTTCAAGTAAAAGCTTCAGATGGGTGTGCAACAAATTACCCATCTGTAGAAGCCACTCATGGTTAAAGAACTTTACACTAGTCTCTCAAAGGTAAACACATTACTGGAAGAAATAACCTCTCTGAATTGCAGAGTGAGTCAGCAATACCTACATTTTGGGGGGAACTGGGTTTTACAGAGGTTGCTTTTGCTCAAGCCATTAGAAGCTATTAAATTAATTCTATTCATTTCACATTGTATACAGCTGATGGGAAATGTGAGGAAAAGGCAGTCTGCAACACATTAACCCCTTCACTCCTCAGGATATTTTTTATGCTTGAAAGGAATTTGATGATTTCAGCTTTCTTCTCCTTCTTAACTGTGCCTCCGTTAGGATTGCTTGCATGAATAAGGGCTTGCAGAAACTGGCCCTTATATTGTAATGTAATCACAGATTGATTCAGCTCTGCAATCAGCCACTCATCTGTGATGATCATTTCAGGGTCCTGCCAAGAGTTTCTGGAAGGCTCTGTGCTAGCTCTCTACTGATCACATAAACCACTAAAAAAGTTCCTTATATATTCCTTTGAACTAATTCATATATCTTGTTCTGAGGGGAGGGAGAAGGAGTCATACAGAATCATAAAGAATGCTGCTTCTGAGCATTAATAAAATAACTATGCACCCCAACCCCAACAAAAACAACCACTAAAAAACTGCACATACAAATAAAATCTGCTGTTTAGTTGGGGGGGGGGTGTTTTAAAAAAAAGAAGGTGACTGAAAAAATAAAATTCAAAGAAAGAAAATGATCTGTGGTTTGGAATGTGTGTTTGGAGAGAAAAGGGATATTCAGAGATCAGCATCTCTGAGAACAGCCCATTTACCAATGTCTAAACAGCTAATAACTGAATGTAAAAGTGTCTACTCAACCTAATAAAAATGTACTATTATATTATTTACTACAGCATAAACTTTAAAATATTAGCATGAAGAAGGTAAACAGAAAACTGAATATTTACTGTGTCAAAGACTAACCTTACTTTCCAAAATTTGAGTCAAATACTGCTACTAATAATACTGATGCAAATATTTCCTCTGGTGTGAGTGGAATTACTCTGAGTTAAGGAGAGTATACAGGAGTGCTGAATTTGACTGTTTGTCTCTTGTTTTGTGATATCCATCTCCTCTAACTGCCTCATGCTTTGAGCACCTGGAAGGAGCCACGGACTCTGGTATTAGCTAATGGCTAGGACTCTCAGTTCTGTGTATGTGGTGCCACAAAATCTTTTTATTTCTGATATACCTACACGCCCCCACCCCCAGAAGTGCCCCTGCTATTTTTTTCTTCAACGGCTTGTATCTGGTACTTCTGACAAATGTTGTCCTCACTCTCTATAACCTAAAATGATAAATACATCACCTGGAGGCTGTATCTACCAGTTCCTGCCTAGCACTTCTCTCTTAAAAGGTGACATAACACTTCAGAATTGGGAAATAAATATCCCACAAGAAATTCTGTAGAGGGAAGGACATGTGCAAATGCAACCGTGCAGTGAACTAATCTTTAACCACAAAATGCCAATGTCCTCTTAAAATACAGATCAGCCTTACAATGAGGTGTACCTAAACAAATAAATATAAACCACACAAAGCTACCAGTGGTAGAAACTGCTTGTATCTGCTCAATCGTTAATAGTTTTTCTACAAATGGGAGTAGTTTACCATGGTGCTGACAAGAATCTTTGCTAGGATGCTTTCCAGACACTTGAAATCTAGCACCAGCAGAAGTGCCAAAGGTTGCATCCACGTTGCTAAAGGTACCCACCTCAGACAGTGGTCCATGGATCCCCGGCCAAGTAGTATAGACTGGCCCATGTCCCCTCTGCAGGTGGCTTTCCACTCTAGAGCAGGCTGACTCATGCTTGCTCCAACGCACTCAGCCTGGAGGTGTTCAGAAAGAGAATGTCATCTACAGCAATATTGTCTAGGTCTTAAATGCGGGACAAGTGCACTCTGAGCACACTTCACACTCCTCATTCTTGCACAGATATTCAGATGGTTTTACCCTGGAAGGTAGAGTGTGTTTGAGGGGTGATGAAGCCCCAAGTGTTGTTGTGCAGTATGCTCCCTGTGCAGTCAGAACTCCTCTGCCTGCTGCACAGGCAAGGTAGTGTGGCTGCAATACCAGTAACTGACCTTCCCATGTCAACCTCCATGGTCTGTGCACTTTTACACCTGACACCTCTCTTTCTCAGGAAATATCTTCTCTACCACATCTGAGTATGATTTGGTCCTTTCATGGCGGGGAAGAAGACTTGCTGCAGCTGCATGGTGATTTGCTACTCAAGCTGTGTTACTAACTTCACTGAAACACAGATGTCTTGTCAGTGTAAACTAAAAAGGTGACAATATAACTTTCTCAGATTATGCTATGATTTTCTGGCTGGCATAGGAACGGTTTTTGGGCCAAAGAATCTAGACCACGATTCATCCTGGAAATCCAGAAATTCCTTGAATGACAGGTTGGGTCTTCCATGCTTAGGGAAGGCCACAAAAATTCTTCAGAAGACTACTGTAATTGCACTCACTCCTTATGCAGCTTGCTACACCAGTTGGATGCTGAATTTTGTACCAGTGGTCAGCAGTGTACCTCCTGTGATTTGTTTTACAGCCAGGGGCACAATATGACCTATTGTCAATACGACAATATTGACCACTATTAAAGGCCAGAAGAGGATTCAGCTCCCATTTGTGAGCAGTATCACCGACTATTCATGTGAATTATTGCTTCTCAGTAAAGGAGGTAAAACACTTACAATCCCTTTTCATTTCCAAAGCAAATAGCAAGCTCTCATATTCAACAAAAGTTCCAGACATATTTTTGTTATGAATAATTTGACTCGGTTTTCCTCAAAATGGGGAGTATCAATAATTCTCAAACTCTGGAAATCTTTTCAAATTAACCTATTTTACTGTTGTAAGGCCAGACTTTGAAAATCTAAGTTGCATTTTACTGCCCAAGTCTTTATACTAATCCTATGGGACTGCTCTTAGTATATGTTATCATTTGCTATGAGTAAATCAATATCCAGTTTGCCATAAATTGCAGTAATAGATCAGATTTTACAATGATAGTTCAGAGGTGAACTGCATAGGGAAGTTCATCCAGTTTTGAAAAGTGAAGGAAGATATCAAGAAAGGTATTAAAATCTAAGGCTCCTTCTCATTACCTTAAAAAAGGTCCGAAATTTGGAAAACTTTCAATAATTTCTCATTATTTCTGTAGATTGCTCATACTTGGATCCAAGAATAAAGAGGGCAAAAAAATCAAGCCAGTACTTAACTTGAAGTATTAACTACACATTGTTCTCCTATAAGCACTCAACAGATCTCTCCTTGTTAAAATTATGGCAGATTAGAACAGTAGTTCCCTTCTGAATCAACATTAATTTCTCTCCCCTTCCCTTCTGAAGACTGTTACATTTTGAAGTCACAAATGATTATTTATTTATTCCCCTATAAAATGCATGCACAGTCCCAAAAGCCACAATATAACATTCTGCAGTACTCACGAATGCAGTACTCATTATTACAAATTATTAGATCATTTAATCTTCTTTGCCAGTTCATTCTTCAGAAAAAAAAATATATTCACAGTCCCCCAATACAAGCCTAAAATACAAAACAATAAAAATAATAGTAATAATAATGATATGTTTGCTTGGTCTTTTATGGCATAGAAAACAAATGCCTGCTGACTTGTATTGCAGGGATATACACATTGCAAGTTGATACATGGCTGAGCCAGTCAGTTCCTTACCCTGAGGATGCTCAGTCTGGGTAGAAATTGTTCACTTGTTTCTTAGAATCTGGAATCAGAAGATGAAGCCATGTTGTTTCTGCTTTGAGTTTTTCCCCTTTAAGATGAAATAAAATTCTGTCATACGTTTCACTCCAAAGGCCTCTGTACTGAGAGTGGGATCATTTGGCTGGATTTGTTTCCTTTGTGCAACCAACCATGCATTGCCTGGAACAGTGAAGCAGTGCAGCACCAGCCTCCCACTCTGCATGCTCACCTTGCCCTGGCTTTGTAGCTTTCTTTTTCCTGTTTCTCAAACCAGCTTCTGCTTGAAGGAGCTATTCATTCACCTGACCTTTCTCATTAGTCCTTTCTTGTGTGTCAAGGGCTGTTTTCCTTCCATTACAGTCAATGAGAGTAAGTGTCTGATTACAAAGGGAATTTCTGAGCAAGAACAGACAAAAGCGAAGGCATGCCCTGCATTCTCAATCACCCAAATCATGATACAAGTAACACAATAAAATACAAATTCTTCTCATTCTCCAGGAAAGGGATTATGATCAGAGGTGATGTAAAAGGAATATGGGCTGTGCGTGTCCTCAGAAATTCTTACAATGGTGATGAAACAAAATTAACCTCCTAAGATCTCCTGGAGTGAAATCACTTTATTTACTTAGGCTACCAGTCAACTGGAGCTGAATCAGATGAACTCTGAAGACTTCATCTTTCATGTCTGTACACTGACTGAAAGTAACAGATTCCTGGTAGATGTAGGTCACTGAAATCAAGTCCAACTCCTTGCAGAACTACCTAAAACTAAACTATATGACTAAGACCATCATCCAGACGCTTCTTGAACTCTGACAGGCTCAGTGCCATGACCACTGCCCCGAGAAGCCTGTTCCAGTTACCAACGACCCTCTCAGTGAAGAACCTCTTCCTAATGTCCAATCTGAACTTACCCTGACACAGCCTCATTCTATTTCCTCGTGTCCTATTGCTGGTCACCAGAGAGTGGGGATCAGCACTTTCCCCTCTGCTGTCCCCCTTGAGGAAGCTGTAGACTGCAATGAGGTCACCCCTCAGCCTTCTCTTCTCCAAGATGAACAAGCCAAGTGATCTCAGCTGCTCCTCCTAAGCCTTGCCATTGAGACCTTCCATTATCGTTGTCGTCCATCTCTGGACACACGCTAGTAGTTTGATGTCCTTACATTGAGGCGCCCAATACTGTACGCAGTATTCAAGGTGGGGCTATACCAGTGCAGTGTTGGACACAGTTAGCCCTTTTAGCTGCCCTGGCACACTGTTAACTCATATTCACCTTGCCATCAAGCCAGATATCTTTCCATGGGGCTGCTTTCCAGCCTCTTGTGCCACAATTTGTATGTATAATCCAGATTATCCTGTCCCAGGTGCAGAATCTGGCATTTGCTCTTGTTGAATTTCATATGGTTTGTGATTGTCTCTAGTCTATCCAGAATGGTATGCTCCAACCCTTTTACCCAGTTTAGACATCTGAGAATTTCTTGCATATAAGGAAAGACTATCCAAATAAGGAAGAATGCATCCTCATATCTCAGGAAACTCTACGGCAACTGATGTGGTGATGTTGGAACCTAACTCACTTACAATCCAATTGATTTTTGGGTTGGGTATCTCTAGGAAAAAATGGGTAGTGGAAATAGCAAACTTTCTTCACTTATAAAAGGTCTGTGGGGTCCTGCAGATTTGTTAGTGTTGACACTGAATATAAGTAGATCAGATAGTCAGAGTTTTTATGATTTATTTTGGTACACCTGTACACAACACACATGGTCAGCAGGAACTACTATTTTATTGTATCATTGTATTATTTATTACCACACCTAAGGGAGTCAAACTCAAGACCCATGTCTAATATGGCAACACAAACCTACAGGTTTTTACAGTACGGGAGATGCAGGTGGCGTCTACAAGTCTTTGGACTTAAATTCTGGGAGAAGACCCTGTTGGGAGCAACAGTGACATTTGTGGCATCATCTAGAAATATTAGAAAGGGCCTCTAATTAGTCACCTGTTCTGTCTTTATTTAACTAAGAAATGGAGTAAACTTCAGTATTTCAGCACAGTATATTTTCTGCCACTACTGTGCTGCACAATCACATATGAAAAATAGGTAAATCAGTTTTGGAAGCCAGAATCTGAAATGTTGGCTCAGTCTAATCAAAGCAAAACAAGGTAGGTGGCTTGATCTTCGGGAAGCAGCTGTGATATAGTCTTTCTACCTCCTTTGTCTGGCAAAGGCAAAAACAACTTGTTAAATACACCGAAATTCCTAACGTTCTCTTTCACTCCCACTCTTTCAGTACCTGTCAGTGCATCAAACAATTATGCAGAGTCTCTAACACAGACTATGTAACATATGTTGAGAACATACAGTGAAAGAATCTTATTAACTGGCTCTATTAGCTGAAATGAGCAGGAGCAAAATAGTTAGTAAACCAAATTTTAGGTGTGGGGCATTACACTTCCCACTGAGATGAACAGAGAAAATTCACGCCTCTCGTAAATGCTATCGGAGTGTAGGCTGGGGAGAATAATACAGCACTGGGTCACACAAAGATCAGGTTCTGTGCAACCAGGAAAGCTTGAAACTTAAGCAAAATCACAAAAGCCTAATTTCTGAAGCTAAATTTTGCAACGAGGTCAGATTCCCATGTCACTGGGTAGCTGAAGAATCCCAGAAGATAGAAACCATGCACAGAGCAGTACGTTGCAGCTCTTCACAAACGTCCCACAGAAATTTGCACCAAACAGGGAGACTCTGGCCCTCACACACCTCTTCATTTCTTGCACCTGTTCCATATTTCCAGAAACAAACAGTAACAGTTATGAAGGACCAACTGCAGAGACGACATTCCTCCTTGCCCCATTTGCCATCTAAATCAGAGTCACGCTGAAATCCACAGGTGCCACAGGTTCCCCTCTGGATTTAAATACAATGGCAAGAAAGAATTAAAAGCCAAACTGATGGTCTTATCAGCAAAACTTGACACAGGGAGGAAAAAAAGTTCTTTGCAGGAGTTCAGTCTGTAACTCTTGTTTATCTAGCCAGTAAGGGGAAAAAATCAAGTGCTACTCCTCATACATGGACATCACTTTCCCCATGAGTAAGCAAAAGGAAGGAGTTTGGCAACCTGGGCAGGACTGCCACCCCTGCCAAACCTACTGAACCACAAAACAGCTTCCCCTAGGGATTCTCAGGTATCTTAAAATTGTCTAAACTGAATTGACAAAACGAGCTGCATCACTCAGAACTGCAAAAAGCCTTAGAGTGTCTAGCCATCTACCAGCACCTCAGACATAGCTTATTCAGACATTAGTTTGAGTTGGAGGAGGGTGAATGTGAGAATGCATTTATTTTTCTTGCCTAGGAAATCTAAAACTTAACTAGACAATAGCCTATGACTGCTTTATTGTTGCAGGCAAACAATATGTGGGGAGTTCATATTTCCTTTTACATAAAAAAATGCATTGACAGGTCAGCAGACAACAGCCTGTCCCAGGTGCTTTGTTTTGCTTTGTTTTGTTTTGTTTCGTTTTGTTACAGCAGCAAGTCCCTGCATCCTCGTTAGGTCCTTCAAGAAAGGGCTCGACTGAAATTCTGCTTGACTGAAATTCTTCTTGACAAATGTATTCTCAGAAGTATTCTCAGGGGTTTCTCTCATCTTCATTAGCAGTTCAACCATTTTTAATACCAATTTTGGGGTCAGGTGAGGAGGGAGGGAATCTCTTACTGGCAATTACTGTTGACAGTGGATTACTTTTTTTTTTTTTACGTGCAACTGACTTTATATGGACCAAAGTGTACGTGAAGTGGATAGGAGGAAATGAAACCTCTCCATACCTATACTGACAACTTAGAAAAATACCAGTCTTAAACAGCTAGTACCTGAGATTTATCTATGGACAAATATGATGTGGCAGCTACTACTGTCAGGTTCTTGATCTAACAGCTCCAGTGGAGAAAAAAACAGGACCTTTTTTTTTTCCCCTGGGTACAAAAGCGGAAGAGCGTGGTTTTTATGTAACTCTGGTTATATGACATAGAGGTATTTTATTCTTATCCTATTTAGGGGATCAGATCCTCCTCCCTAGCACAATTCCACTCAACAGGAGATTTTCTGACTGTATAAAGCCAGCACTGATAACCTGACACTATGCACTCTTGAATTCTCTTCTCCCTTCCCAAGGTACAGAGAGAGCTCTGACAGTCTGGGACAACCAGGGATCCATCTGGGATTCAGTCATCACTGTCCTAAATAAAGCAGACCAGGGACTAGACAAATTTGTTCCAGGAACCAAAGTAAAGGAGGCATAGAAAGGTGACAGAAATTCACTCCTGTCTACCCAATGAAAAAGGTAAACACATTTTCCATACACACATGAAGAAGGAAATGCATATGGCACATATCCACTTATTTTAGACTGAAAAGTCTACTGACACTTTTGTTACATTTACAAACACCTTGATGCATCTTAATGGAGAGGGTGACTACGCAAACACATCAAGGGCAATTTTGCTCTGGAGCAGCATGCAAAGGATACAGAGCCAAGTGTGACCTAGCTAACTCCAGAACCAGAATGCCCACAACTACCATGGGCCTGAGACTCAGCATGCTAATTCACTCTTTTGAGTGGTTAGGCTCGTTTTCTCACACACAGTGCAACATCTTGCTTTTGGAAGCAAAGTTATTGTACCTTCATCTGATACTTTGCTGACCACTACCAGAAGGACCAGCTTCACTGATAATATCCCCTACAGGCATGATCTTGCTCTTTCACTTCTTTTAAATTAAGGTATTGCTTGAAGGAATTGAGCTTAATTCACTTGTGTAAAAACAGAACTAGATCAGAATCTGACACCTGTTCTTTGGAAATAATCGGAATTTCTCCTTCTTTGCAGAGAGAGGTAAACACTTTATTTTTCTTGGCTGGTAATTCCAATTAAAAATGTCTACAATTCACATCAGATTAATTAAGTTTTATGTGAAAGTGCAAGTATATCTATTTTACCTATTAATGTATTTAGTTTGCACAACTCAGGTTATAAATATTGACCTGTTTGGATCATTAACTGCAGTGCAGTTTTAAAAACAGAATGATTAAATTCAATAAAACCTAAATTTAAGAATAACAGTTTTAGGTTTTTAATACAGCAAACATTGGTTTAGCACAAGCCAGCTGGATGGCAGAAGGAACAGCAAGCTGTGGCTGTTTCCCAGCAGCTTCTGAAATAGAGATTACAAGTGTATCATTCAGCTGCTAATGAGAATAATGGTTTGTCCTGCTAGTTTACTAATGATAAATTGGCTTAAAAGAGTCACCTGAAAAGGATAATGTAGCATAGCCTGTGCTAAATGTATTTATTAGGTTATATGAGGGAATTACCTTAAACATACAGTCACCAATGGCACTTGGTGTTACAACTGGGCTAGGTCTCAGAGACCTCTGCATTCTGTGTCATCTAAGACTTGCAGGCACTGCACTCTGGCCATAGTCAACCAAACAGAGATGGCAAGGGTACTGAGAGGTTAATGACTATCTACCGGCCATTATCTTGCAAAGAAGGTGGGAAACTCAGGTGGCAAAAGAAGCATGCACAATGTAAGGGGAAAGGAATAAATAAATTCTGCTTTTACGGAGAAAAATAAATTCACCCATGCACACTGAGGAGCATTGCAGTGGAAGAAAAGGCCTTGGTGTACTACCCCAGACTGAACGGAGTAAGGTGTGCTCCCCATGGCAGGAAGCTGGTAGCCCCTCCACCCAGAAAGCCTGGGCTTAAGGTTCCGCCACCTCCTTTCAACCTCGCTGCCCCCGTTGTGCAAGTACATGCAGTGCATGGTCTGGAAGACATGACCTGGCACACAGAAAATTAGGTGTCTATTGAAAACAAAAATTTAAAACAGTGTAAAAGAAGCCATCATACCAAGATTTGGATGAATGAATATTTTTCTTGGGTTGGCCAAAATTTACTGACATTGACAATAATGTCTGGAAAGGGGATATGCAGTTGTACATTTCACACATTCTCCTTCCTCTCCTTGGCAACTGGATTCCCCACCAGTGTGGCAGTACTAGTGATATGGTATAATTTACATTTTGCTTCCCTGTGTTCTCCTTGATGCTTTGGCTAATCATGATCAGAGCACAGTGTTTACAAGATCTAGAGAACACAGAATGTAGAGTGATGACAGAGCTAGGGGTGAAACGCCTTGTCCAGGCTCTATCTGCAGCAGAACTGTTATTCATGTTGATGATTGGCAAAAAAGACTCAAACAGGGCTTTGTTGACTGTTTGTTGGGTGGATGTAGTAGAAGTAATCACCCTCCTGCTCATAAGTGACTCTCAGTAAAGAAATAAGGTAGGACTGAAAGCAAGCTGGACTGGCTCTACTGTGCCTGGTAGATAATGGGTGCTGGGGAGAACCCTCCAGGTTATGACTCCCACATCAGATTGGTGCCAAATCTGCTTCTGAAACAGCTGAACACTTCTTTTACTCAGGGTGGAATGAGAAAAGCCAGTCCAGCCCTCGCATGGTTTGGCATTCAGTAGATAGCAGGCGGAGGCTCACAAAGTTTCCTGTTTGCTCAGCTACTGTCCTCTTAAAACAATCTAACGCGAATAAATGCTATTTAAATCGACAGTGTGCATTCACAGACAAAATTGGTTTAAAATTTATTACATGTTGTGGCTCACTGTGTCAAAACAGAACACAGCACACATTTTAAAAAACAAGTGGGTTTTCTTAAAATAATCAGTCATTCAATAAAAGATGTTTATTGTTGCTTTCTTTATTTGTTGGCGTGGGGGATGGTTTTTTTTTATCTTTCTCTTGCAAGTTCAGCTGTGTTGAATAACCATGGGTTACTAACTTTAGTAATAATTTGAATTGTCTTTGAATTGATTTGAATTGATTTTAATCTCGATTAAAACGTGTACTGCAGCATATTCATCTCTGCACTTCTTCAGTTGCCCACTTGCATAACAAAATACACTCCAGAATACGGTTAATAAAGAACATAATGGCTTTGAGGGATTTTTAAAAGCAAAGATACGTTATAATCTTCTTTCACTGTAGTAGTTGCATACTTCAAATGTAGACAACGTTTGCTTTACAATTATTAATTATTATGGCTGTCAGATACAATTAAAGAACAGCTTGTGTTCTTCCTATGGCTTCCTTCAAGCATTCACCATATAAGATGTTATTGAAATAGCTAAATTAAGAAATAGTAAATGCTAGCACTTATATGATCTTTACTCCCCAAACCCCTAAAAGAGTTTGCAAAAGAGGGGTATTATTGACCTATGCTGTTGTGAGGAGAAGTGAAGGACAGAGCTATTCAGGCAAAAGCATTCGCCCATTTGAGGTGGTTCCACTTGTAGCTGTTGTATGTGGAGAGTACAAGCCTTTTCAAAGGCTTTTCACAGCACAGCGAAAGGGCTTTCAAAAAGCTTTCAACAAGCTCCCTCTCAAAAAGCTTTTAATAAACATATTAAAAAATGTCCCAGAAAAAGGAGGGAAGAGTGCGAAGACAAATTTGTTAATGCTAAATTATTCAGAAGAGTGGAAATGAAAGGATGCTGTAAAGATGTACAGAAAAATGGCACAACAGTAGAGGATAAAATGAAAGCTGAAACGCATTGTCGGTAAATGTGCAGTGGTGCACCTAGGGGACACAACTTCACTTGATGTGTGCAAGGATGGGCTCTGAACTAGCTGCTGCATCCCTGGAACGAGAACTCCCAGTTACAGCAGCTGGTTTCATGAAAACATCAGCTGACCCAAGAAAAAAACTGGGATGCTAGGAATTATCAGGAAGGAAACAGAGAACCAGGTTGAAAATTTAATTATGCCCTTGTGTAAACCCATGGTGTGCCCACAGCTCAACGCTGCCTGCAGTTCTGGATTTCTGGTCAGAAAGGATGTACTAGCATGATAAAACATACAGATAAAAGTATCACACAGTAAAGAAAAGTGTCCAAAGTAGAAACAACTAGATAAAGGCTCTTTTGCAGAGAAAAGAGACAACCGAAGGTAGTTGTGACACAAATGAATAGAAACGTCAATGACATTGAGAAGATTATTAGGAAATTATTACTTAGATTTTTTACACTGTGAGAAGTAGGGGCAACAAATTAAATTATCAGGTGACAGGCTGAAAACAAACAAAACGCATCACTTTTTCAAGCAGCAGAGTTAAACTGAGAAATTCCTTGCCCAGAGATATTATAAATACTGTTAATTCTAACCAGTTCAAAAGACAGCAGGGCCAGTTCATGGAACTAAGTACACAAGGCTGTTAAACCCAGAAATAATGTTTATAACTAAGGAACTGGTTAAACTATAGATTGCTGGAAGCTGGGAGAATATGCCAGGGAAGCACCATTGTAGACTTGCCCTTTTATTACGTCTTCCTCAGGCATTCAGTACTTGGTTACTGTGAAAACAAGATGCAGGCTAGATGGATTTTACCGTTCCTCAAAATATGCCTCAGAGGTCTGAAGATGGCCTCTACAAATAGAAGTACTTGTGCTGATATAGGTACTTCTGTTGTTTATTGTGGTCAGCGGGCTTGCCCAAAGAAACCCAAAGGACCCCTGACAGAGTTTGATGCCACAGACAATGCCGTCATCCATGAATTATTTCGTCTTGGGTGGAAGGACGAAATCTTGACTGTGTTGAGATCGGCAGGAATTTTGGCACCACCTGCAACAGGAAGCCAGATCTCACCTTGTGCTATCTGAGTCCCAAGGCTCAAGCACACTCGGCACATCAGGCTTCCTCCTGGTGACCGCTTGAATATTCGGCATGAGTATTTTCAAAGCACAGAGCTGTGTAGCATGCTCCTCAACACAATGTGGGAGGAAGAGTTTAAGGACTACAGGACCTTAAACAAAAAGAGATTACAAAAATGTATTAGCACAGTCACTGTGGGATTGGTCTGCTACAGTCACTCTTACCAACACATTGACTCTGTTTTAACATTCCGACAGCCGAGGTTGGAAAGCAAACCTGATTTTGCACCTTAAACAGGGAAATGGAAAATATTTTATAGGCTTTCACGCTTTATTTGAAGATTATCATAAAGTCAGATTTTTCATATTGCAAAAACTCTAAATCATAAACCTTTTAAGACTGCTGACAGTTATCACAATTTTTTCAGAGAATGATCTGGTCTATATTTTAATCAGAATTGAAAGCATCAGATCTTAAGTAAAAAACCCACCTTTAAAAATGAAGAACTGTCCCTAATTTAACAAAGTCCCCCTGAAAAAAAAATGTGTTTTTATGGATTCTGTCAGCACATTTTCTTTGGCCTTTTAAAAATCATTTGATTCAAAAGATTACTTGATTTTTAACAATGAATATGTTAGTGGATTTCAAAACACATTTGATATACTACTACTTAGGGGCTGAAACATAGAGTTATAAACTACAGAATGAGAAATCAAGCCCATGCATCAATATATATTTGCCATATTAATATGCACTTGATCCATATAAATACAATAAAAGAATGAAAACAGAATCACTGCACGTTAGGAAAACCTCTCCATAAGGCAGCGTTTTCTGCACATGCCTGACGTGGCTCCATTTATTAGTGAGTCATTTCAATATTTCTTGAGGAGCAGAAATTTGCTTAATTGTGGCTGAGCAAAACGGCTGAAAGGTGCTGAGATACAGAGAGATTTTCAGCCATGACCATTCATGAGGTAAACTAATCTCTCCTTGATGGATGAATCAAATTTTTGGACTTTCAGTCTGAATCCAACAGATGAAACTTGTCCACCAAGGGTTTTAATAATAAGAAAGGGGAAATGAAAAGCTATATAGTTAAATCATTGTAACTAGACAGTTGGAAAGGCAGAGACAGTTTGCACTCGTAACAACTTAGATTTCATGAAACCATGTAATGGAATAAAAACCTTAACAAAGAATTAAAACAAAGATGGAGGACTTTAATTGAAAACTTGATCAATTAGCACAGAGGCCATAAGAAGGAGGCAACAGAGCATGAAATTTGATTAAACAGAACCATACGTCCTACTTCATTTTCAGCAATGTTGCGAAACTGATGACCTTGAAAAGAGAAGACATTAGAAGAGTGTAAAATAGCAGTTATCTCAATGCTGGTTAAAAGAGAGAACTGATAATAAATATTGTACAGTAAGGAAGCCTTAAATTAAAATCACATACATATTCAGAATGGAGAGATGGGTAGTCATAAATTGCAGTAATTGACATGCAATCCAAATTTATTACAATGGATCTAGGCAGAGGGAATGCGAGAAAGTGCCCTAACTTCACAAATTTGACAAACGGAGCGGATCATACTCTAGCTCGCTGACTACTCAGGTTATTTTTTGACAGTTGGCATGACTACTGAATTAGATGATCCTTTTGTGGTTGGTAAAGTAGATTAAATTCTAAAGATATACTCAGCATCTACAGCAACACAGAACTGTATTCATGGTGTGATTCTCCTCAGTTTTGACCCAAAATGAAATCACAAAAGGACATTCCATCATCCATGTGACACTGCCATGAACCTATGAAGACCTCCCTCTTTTATGAGGTGAACCTGCTAAACTGTGTAGAATATGACACTGTCTTTGTTCCTGTTGCAAAAAGGTGTGGCTCCACAGTCTCACTTACAGATCGCTACAGTGCATGCTCACTGTCCTGGTTTTGGCTGGGATAGAGTCAATTTTCTTCCTAGCAGCTGGTACAGTGCAGTGTTTTGAATTTAGGATGAAAATAATGTTGATAACACACTGATGTTTTAGTTGTTGCTAGGCAATGGTTACACCAAGTCAAGGACTTTCAGCTTCTCATACTGCCCCTGCCAGCAAGTAGGCCGAGGGTGCACAAGAAGCTGTGAGGGGACACGGCCAGGACAGCTGACCCAAACTGGCCACAGGGATATTCCATACCATATGAGGTCATGCTCAGTATATAATTTGGAGGAAGCTGGCCAGGGGCTGGGATGCACCTTTTCTGTCATATTAAACTGTCTCAACCCATAAGTTTTACCTTTGTTTCCTGATTCTCTCCCCCATCCCATTGGAGAGAGGGAGTGAGCAAATGGCTGTGTCATTGTTTTAGCTGCCCACCAGGTCAAACCACAACACTCACCCAGCTATTGGTCCATATTCTCATAGGACCAAATGAAATGACTCAGCCATGTTTCTACAGCTATCCAGAACAACCAGCACAAGCCCCAACAATACTGGGCTTTTGTCTTGAGCTGCATTTCAGCTTTATCCCAGCTATGAACAGACACATGGTGACTTTCTTATATAAAGCTTCCTAGAACAAAGGTTCCCCTTTAACATTTTTCAACAACTTGGACTGACAGGGAGACACTGTACAGGTTCAGTGCTTTATGTCATGTGGCCGTGGTGTTTTGATTCTCTACAGTGCGCCTTAAAATTAGATTTACTGTCATGTGGAAATACAGCTTAAGTGATTCTGAGGTGGATTTTTTCCAAAGTGGCATATCCTTGCAGCCATGTAATGCCAATAGGATTTGAATGAGGTCAACACAGAGTGCTTTTGAGAGTCCCACTTACTGTGAATTCCCAAATAAAACAATAGCAAATGTATAAGTATAGTGTGATAGTTTTTCCATCAGTGTTCTTCTGAGGAAAGATGTTATGAGTAAAGGTTCCTTATAAGTAATTTGAAAATTTCTTTTTCTTGGCTTGAAGAGGATTTACAGCTTGCTCCACCTGTTCATACATACTGCTGATCTCCTCAACGTAAAACAAACCGGTTGCAAGAGGATAACAGTAGCATCAAGTCATTTTCTTCTATGATGTCAAAAAGCCAAAGAAAGAATATTTAATTTTATTTATGTTGGCAGAAAGTGAAAGGAATTTCTGTATGTTCTGTAGCAGTAAATGTTGCACTGTACTCTTTTGAAAAGAACTAAGTCAGTTAAACACAATGAACTAGGTTGTCCACTAATTGTTGAAATTGGGTTTTCTTGCTGTACTGGGCTGCCTCCCTCTGAAAAAGAGGAAGGGACAAGCACTGTTGTAGCACTGATTTGCAGTGGTCAGGGCTCCAGTATATCCTGTCCTGGGGTACCAGTACAAAGCACATGGAACACTTGTGACGAATATTTAATTCTGTCCAAATTATTCATGAGCAGTTTTGTTTTTAATATATTCCCTTATTTTTAATTCTCTTTTGAAGGAACCACCAAGTATTTCTGGCTGTGAATTTCTCAGTCTGACTTTTTGAGGTCCTTCCTAACCCACTGTTCTGTAATTATCTGAGAAACATAGAAATAAGTCTTGCAAACACCATGTAGTTGTACTCATATGTTTGCTTACAGTTTTCTTGGGCTGAGAGAACACTAGAAGAGGCTCTGATATTCCATTAAGGCTGTTTTATTTTTTTTATCTTTTGTTCTTCTTCAGTGTGTGCACAACCTTCCTTCTCCATAGAAATTAAAGACAACACCATTCAGTCCCATAAACACTCATCTAAACAATATCAACATTCAAGGAGGAGTATTTTTTATGCAAACTGATTTTCTTTCCCTTTTGTTCCAATGAAGCTTACACCATTTTGCATCAATCTGGCTTCTGAGTGTCCATGGCTCTGTGTTTCTTCTCTTCCACCTCCCACTCCCCGCTTCCCTTTCTTTCTTTTCTTTCTAGCATCTGGTTCCTTTCTAAATTTCATATCATGCATGAGAGGCATAATATATTTATTCTGAGATAGTACTACTTCAATACATTGCACTAAATGAAGTGTACTGCTAAATGCTACTTTTTTGACAGTCAAGTGGGATATGAGAATAAACATTAAAACATTAACATTGATAGGCTGCTAGGAGGAGGTGCGGTCTGTTAATGCAACTGTCTTACAAAAGGAAAAAAAAAAACACCAAAAGAAGGAAACCAAGACTTAATATTCTAAAAGAAATAAAATAAGCAAAGTAGACCAGTGATTCACATTCCTCAGAATTCACAGGCACCAAGAAGACAAGAAGAGACCACTACCATGTTTTAAATGTGCACTGCTGATGCATGTATGAAATAGTCCGGCAGTCAATTCCCAGAAGGCACTTTTCACATCAAGCCCACACAACTTTTGCACTCGCCAGCACCTGCTCGTAGGTAGCAGGTCATGGAAAGATGCAATATCAGTGTATGAGAAAAAAAACCTCTCCAGAAATCTCTTTGCTAGTAGAAATCACAAAATGAATAGAGTATATCCAAGGAAGTTCAGCAGACGCACTGAGTCTGCACACAAACACCAGCTCCACTGGCCAGGTACCTACACATTCACAGCACCAGTGTGAAGTGTGAAGCTCCTTCCTGGTGACAGGCAAGAGGAGTACCTTCCTCCACCTTCAGACAAAACCCAGAGAGGAGGAATCACCAGTATTTACCTCTGTTGGACTATACAGACAATTGTATTATTTGTTTGTTTACCAAGTACTTACCACATTCTTAAGCCACTGGGTGGACGCTTTCTGTGGATTCCCCGTTCTGGTTCTGATATAGGAACACCACATGGATTTTTTTAGAACTCCATATGGATATTTTTTAGAACTGGTGAGGTTTACTGTGGACAATAAAGTTTTTACTAAAAGAAAAAACAGAATGATTCCATGTTTCATTCCCAAAAAGTACTTCCACCCCAAAGACTGTGGTGTTGTCCACCTGTGAAAGACACAGATGTGGACAGCTGTATTATATTTCGCACCTCCTTCAGGATATGCACCAGCCAACCAACAATCACTCATTCCTTTGCTGCAGTTCCAGGAGACAAAGGGAACACATAGGTCCTAAAAGGTTGGTGCAAGTCCTTGTGGACTCCCAGTCTTAAGCCTACTGCCTTTTGAACCCCAGTTTGCCTTGAGTCGAAAATGGGCTCACGGGAAGGCTATTGCAAAGATCACTTTATCCTCTGCAAACCCCACAGAAGTTTAAGCACAAGTCTTAGAAGGGTCTCGGTGCTGCATGGCTGCAGGAATTATAGGCAACCTGGCTCACAGGCAATCTCCAGAGAGCAATGGAGATGGACAGACAAGCTACGTCTACATTATCAAGTAATGCAGACCAGTAAGAGGAGATTCATAGGTAGAAACAGTTGGTGCTTAGAAACTGATATCTATACTAGCTGCACTTAAGAAAGCTTTTACTTCCATCTAGTTCCAGTCTTGCCCCATGCACTGAGCCCATTGCATTTGAAGCATGACTGGAGCATGTCTCCTGATTTAGTTTCATCCAAAAGAAATCCACTCTGAGACCAGTCCATGAGGCGAAAGCTTGCTAGGTATGGACATTGAGGAGATTAACTTCAAAACCAGTCCAAAGTAAACGACTAATGTGGATGCATCCATGAAGCTTTTAGAAAAAATACAATGAGCTTAAAGACAGCTCAGTGATAGGAACTGATTCGGGTGTTGTCCCACTGGCTCTGGAGCCTTAAGTACTTCTTATTTACAAAGACTGATTGGAGGAAAGGGAGTTTCCTAGACTGTTGCTGTTGTTTTACAACTTGCATGTCATAGTTTGTGACATGTGGTATGTCTCTAGTAATACTCTTGATGATATCTGACACCAAATTAAGTACAAATATCAATTTAGAAATTGAGGCTGTCTCACTATCTGTTTAAATGTGTTATTGAGTAGAATCAGATATCTTGGCTGTAAAATATGTGATAAACATGTGGGATCTTGGGTAAGAAACTGTAAGGTGAAATTGGGTAAATGAGGCATTTAATTTCTTAGTTTTCTTCATTCTTCCCCACCCCCCAGTACTTCCATCCCAATTCAGCTAGTACTGATGTTCAGCTTTTTTTTTGCCAACCCCCCAGTAGGTTTCTCAAACTTTTAGCCAATAAATTTGCTCATTTTGCTGTTTAGTGTGATGCCACACTAACTGTTGACCTTGCACTGCAGCTTCACTTAACTGGTAATTTATTAATCTTACGTATTATTTTAAAATTATCAACATTACTTCTAAGATGTTACTTGAAACAGTTAGAGTGAGTATCATTCATATGAATTCTCCTTTTCAAGTGGATACAGCAAGTGTTTTGATTTTTCCCCACTTATTTTTATCTACTGTAAGGCTTTAATTGTAGTAGTTCTTATGAAAAATTGAAGAACAACAACCATGTTTTCAACTGCAGCTTCTAATTTATGACTCACCACTTTCAGAATACCAGACTTAAGATACCCTGCAGCTAATTTTCAGAGGTGCTGAATGCCCACAGCTGCTGGTGGCAGCTGCTTGATGCTACTCTCTCTTGAGATTAGCAGAAGGATGGCATATTAAGCATTAGTGTACATGTAGCCACAAGATAATATTGCCAGTGGCCCTATGTCAACCCTGAGCTGAGGGAAATTGAGTCGAAAGAGTAGGCTGCACAAGTTAGGAAGTTAGTATGGGTCTGAACACACACCATTCCACAATCTCTCTCTTTATTAATGCCACAAATATGAATGAAGTAGCTCAACCCATCTTCAAAGACATTAAGCTTTCAAAATAGTTTTGAGAGTCAAACAGCTTAGAAAGCACATTTCTATATAAGCTACCTCTCTTATTGCTCATAAAAATGTCTACACAAGAAGGTAGGTTGGAGTACCTAGCTTAAGGCTGGATTTACTGGTAACAAAATGCATCTGTACTCTTACTCATTATTCTGTACTCTCATTCTACTAATGTCACTCAGTGTGGTACTTGTGTTTCCAAAACATATGACCAAACAAGGTCACACAACCATTTCCTTCTTCTTCCTCAGTGTAGATAAAGTTGTGTACACCACTCCATCATAATTTCATGCTCTGGCTTTGTGTAGCATGAACTTTGTATGAAGAAAAGACCTGAGGGTGAGAAAAGAGCTTGGTTGCTACACCCTTTTGGACCTGCACCTAAGCCAAGCAGTGTTTCTGATACTGGCACATAGTCTGCAGAAATTTGATTGAGAGGTGTCTCCTCTACTGGAAGGAAGACATGCCAACAGTCAGGCTTTGCAGTCACTGCCAGGCAGAGTCAAACATTCGCTCAGAGTGAAGGAACCAAACAAAGACTTATTCTGATGTACGTGTTTTCTTTACAAATACTGTATGGTCAAAAGCATTTACAGGAGAACTGTTCCACGTTGCAAAATGTTTAATTACAACAGACACATGCCAATTTTCATCCCAAAATTGAGACAAAAGTATCAAATTGATTCATGTTTCACCTTTTGCTTTGATTCAGTCATATTGAAACCTTGTGTCTTGAAACGCAAGCATTTAATTTCATTTTATTACCTTTAATTTATAAGATTTCATATTATTTCATATTAGTCTTAATATTTTAGTCTAATATAATATTCTGCTTCAGCATTTTTAAAATAAGCTTTTCAGAGTTTCAGAAGAAAATAGATCAGAATTTCTAGTCTAACTGAGATTTTCATCGTAATTGAGAAAAAAAACCCCTGCTCTTTGAAACTCCAGAATATTTTGTGGGATACCGCTTTTTCACTTGCCCTGCTTCTGAGTCCTTGCTAATGTTAAATGTAAATAAGAAATGCAAGTACCTGTAGAGCATGACAATAAAATTTTACCAAATCTTGATTCAGACACTATTTCTGTACCTGCACACGTGAAAAAGAATCTGTGTTTGTTATCAAAGATCAACACATCACATAATCATGTCAGTTGTCACTATACAGCTTTTTTTTTCTTTTTCCTTCATTATATTACAATTAACTCCTAAGTTCTGGATGATAATCCTAACTGCAGTTTACAATTGCTTTTCACTCCTAAAAGATCCTAAAATGCTTTAGACGCCTTTATAGCAATGTGGTTTTCAGGGATTATTTAATCTACCACTACAGTTCAGACACCTCTGGCATAAAATTTGGCAGCTGTTCAACAGCCTTATCACACATAAAACTAGAAATGAATGGGCAATTTACAGGTCAAATTATAATCATTGACCAGAGATGAAACAAGAATTTTACAGAATCACAGAATCACAGATTGGTAGGGCTTGGAAGGGACCTCTGGAGATCATCTAGTCCAACCCCCCTGCTAGAGCAGGATCACCCAGAGCAGGTTGGCAGGATCGCACCCAGGCAAGTTTTGAATGTGTCCAGAGAAGGAGACTCCACAACCTCTCTGGGCAGCCTGTTCCAGTGGTCTGCCACCCTCAGAGTGAAGTTTTTCTTCATGTTCAGATGGAACTTCCTGTGTTCCAGATTGTGCTCGTTGCCCCTTGTCCTGTCACTGGGCACCATGGAGAAGATTGTGATTAATAATGATATAGCCAGAACATAGCAAGTTAACATACATGTCTGCGGCAATAGTCTCTATGCAGAATGACATGGAGCTACCCAGGCTCTAGGAAGTATATGACTTTCTTTGAAATAGGTTTTTCTCTTTCTCCGTACCCTGTCATTTCTACTGGAACAAATGGAAAAGTGGCAGGACCATGGGATATCTCTTCTCTATGACATGAAAGTAGTACTCTTCAAGGACTCGTGAGGACCTGTCTCACTTCACTCTTGTGATGGCAGGTAGAATCACTTCTCCATGATCCATAAGTTAGAGGCTTTCCCACACAGTCTGACTTTAATGAACAACAGTTATCAAGTCAGTGACTTTTTAGTATCACTCCATTTCATTAATGCTTCATGCTCCACTCATCTGACCACCAACTGCAGTTAGTTACATGTAGTCCTTACGGAGGAATCCTAGAAGGCGCCCTCAAAACACTGATTCCTAACATTTCCACGCTGTGATCCCTGAAAATGACCCTATATATATAGAAAGTGGAGTTGATTGGGCCAGAACTTAAGAACACATATCCACATGCATGACTTTGGGCTCTAAAGCCTTGCAATGAACTTTCACCTCCTACCACCTCGCTTTCTGCCTTTGCTGTAACAGAATCAAAGGTATCTGGTACAAAGGAAAATGGCAAAAGGCTGTGCGCTGCAGCCTCCCCTGCAAGCACCACACAAAGACTCTTAACAAAGAGCATGGCAGAATTTATAATGATGCGACATTTGCTACTGTGAGTCAACAGACCGAGCTGCACCTGTCACACACAGAATGCAGGTGGGACCTTTCCTCTCCTCTTGCCAATATTAGGTTCTGGTGATCCACATACATGTGGCCAAGTCATCACTGGATATTCCAGTTGCACCTGCATTAGTCAGGATCTTGGCTCCAGATCACATCTGTTAAAAAGACAGAGGGTTCGATATTGCTCTCATTGCATGTGTGAACACACCGTGTGCACTGAGAACAGATTGAGCTGTCCTTAATCTGATTGCTCACCCACATACTCATGTGGTACGAAAGAAATAACCTCTTTTTTAAAATACAGGTCAAAATCACATCCACCTTAGTTTCTTCATTTTGTGATTTAATTATTTGAAGTGCCAAGGCTTAAATGAACTATTGAAAAATGGGATATAATTCTAGCTAGAGTAGCATTACTATACTGAAATTTAATAGCCCACATGTATTGTCATTCTGACACTTTGTTTTGATCTGCACGTAAATTTCCAAGGAAACACATCTTGAACTAAAATTTTCCGGATTTGGTGACCTTTCACATGCCCATTTTGGTTTTATATTTTGTTTTTTGACAATATGAACAGGAATG
Organism: Psophia crepitans; assembly: GCA_013399095.1. NCBI lineage: Eukaryota > Metazoa > Chordata > Aves > Gruiformes > Psophiidae > Psophia > Psophia crepitans. Next base: position 809,750 of record VWZZ01008412.1, on the reverse strand, counting down.
TTTCGAACATTGCTTTACTGCAGGAAGAGGGGACACAAAGAGAAAACAACAACTCTTCTGCTTATAAAAAAGAGAAAAGATTTGTACCATCTTTATGAGTTCTGGCACCAGAAAGACATAAAGCTAAAAAAATTACAAATGTTTTCATTGTATGTTCTTGTGAATGAGCATCCTGATGTAGGTAGGACCTGGCTGTAAACAATGCTCTATGAACGTACATAGAGTGCATACAGTTTTACATAGGAATAAAATTTTCAACACTTTCGGTTCAAAGTCCTGTCAAATCAAGAGGAGCTTTTTCAATCACGATAATAGACTATAGACTGAACAGAAATATATATTAAGCCATAATGATGTGTAGGATTTTGTAGGAATAAAGTGTTTCTATTCGGCAGGGACCAAAGGGAGTTATCCCTTCACAGAATTTTCCCTTCAACAGACCCCATATCTGGATCTGCTCCATGCCTTTGAAAATGCAGCACTAGGCTTGGATGTGTCTCTTGCACTACTGTTCACCATGTCTGCACAGCGCAAAAAGAAAACTCTGGCTGGATCACCAGAAGAGACTGGAAATCTTTGCTTTAGTTTCTAATGTATCTGCCTTCTACTTCTCCTGCTAAAGAAGAACAGGATTTAGAAGTTGCCGATTGAATGGAAACTAGCCTCCAGCTGGTGACTCACTGGCAGTCTGCACAGTCTCCCAGAGTTCCTCAGCATCCTACCAAGGCCTCAGGGTGCTTTTGTGTCTTACGAGGTTCCTCTTTTACAAACTCTCACTGGGGCCTTTCCCCGCTTCTTTCAGAGCCAGCAACACACATGCTGACTAGAGTGGTACCAACCTTGCCCGGCAACTGGCCGAGTACAATACCCAGCACCAGCCATCTGGGTCAGATACAACCACTTGTTGTTTCCTTCTTGCCTCTAGCTGAAGGTCCAAGAGTATCTCCTGGGCCACGATGCTGTGTTACCATGCAATGACAGTGCAAGAAATCACTGGCACGTGGCTCAGCAAGGAGACAACTTCCAGACTGGACAATACCATCTGGGGGGCTGTGATCTGCATTAGTCTTACATACTGAGCAGGTCAACAAAAATAAGGTTGTGTCTAGTTGCTCTTGTACAGTGTAGTATTTAGCATGTTTCTGTCTGAGGCTTGACATTTCTTTTGGTGAGATTAAATGAGACTATCAGGGGCAAATTTTCAGTGCAAGAAATACACATTGAAAGACCCATTACCTCTAATGGAAGCTGCGCAATTCAGGCTGCATACTTACTCCCTAATGTTGTTTTAGAAAATCTTTTTTTGTTTACTTTTCATCAAGTTTTCAATGGTAAGGCCCCTACTTCCATATTAGAAATTCATAGTGGAAACTCTCAAGTCATTTTCCATGAACCTTGATAATTATTGGATGTCTTTTACATTTTTTTAACCTCAAAAGTTTGAATTTTTTTTTACTTACTCTTTCTCAAGGGCTATCTTGTTATCTGTTGTACATTCAGAAATATTATTATTTATTAAAGTTAACAGTGCATTTTGCTGGGTCACAGGCTATTGTTGCAATGTGTTATGTAGATTAATACCATTCTTACTGTGCCACATGATAAGGCATCTAATTTAATACGTGTTACCTCTCTTCTGTTTGCATGCAACCACTGGGATACAGATATCTTTCCCTGAAGTAGTTGATTTTCTGTTGATGAAAGTTTATTGGAAATCCTAAGACTCCAGAGGCTGTTCAGCTGACGGCTCTGAGTCCTGAAGATGGATTTAAAAACACATTATTTCTTTCTTTCAATTCGCAAAAGAGGCACTGAGAATCAGATCTCCTTTTAAAACGACATGGTAAAAATGAGATACAAACTTAAGAGTGGTTGATTACGAGAAGTAATTCCATTTGAGACTTTGCATATGATTGACATAGTCTATGCTTTGATAAGATTAAAAAAATCTCCAGAGATAATCACTCATAATGAATCATTTATTATGTATATCTCTTAATTCTAGAGGGGTTAAGGATGAGTGAGCATGAAAGCCAGGGACAGAGCTTTATGCATCCCATAAACACTCCTTGCAGATATTTATATGTGTCCTCAAGCACTGCTGCATGAAATACAGGAATCAAGGACACTTACCGTTCTTCCAAAAGACATCTGCTGCGCAAAAAGCGTTGGCTCTCTTAGGTCTGAATCTTGCCATGACCCCCAAAACCAAGGTGGGCAAGAACAGGGGAAACACAAGTGCTGCACTTGTAGAGCAGAGATCCAATGTAAAGAAACCCTCTGTTTGTGCCACGCAACAAAAGGCACAGGATGGCAGGCACAGAGCAGCCAGGCTGTCACCCGTCCATTAATTTACCACAGGGCCAAAAGGCGAGTGGGTTGTGCGGGAGGCTGGGAACCACTTCTGGTGATGATATGCCAGGGGATGCATATCTCTGGTTTTCTTCATCGCCTCTTCCCAATTAGATGCACACTTGGAGGAGTATTTCTGTTCCGTAGGGTTTGGTGTGGGGCTCAAAGTACCAAAAGGTGGTCTAAAATTTTCTATCCTTGAACCAATTATGCATTGGGCAAAGGGTTTCTTTTTCTTGCACGCGTTCTTAAAAGGACAGCCTCTTGCAGGGTCACAGACCAAAGGTCAAACTGGTTTCATTAAATATAAAAGGAAGATGTCGCAGCTAAGGTGTCTGCATACCTTTTTTGCAAGCTGGAATACGAACAGTCAGCAGGTGCCTCTCCAGAGCGACAGGCATGATATACAGCTCTTACAGCCATACAACACTTACCGTCATAAACATGGCATGTTTTACAGGCTGCCTGGTGACTTAGACAGAGAACCATCATAACGACTTCCCTGGCTCCGTAATAGCTTCATTTACAATTAGTGTTAGGAGGCAGCACCGCTCACTTTTGCGTACAGAGCTGGTACGGATTTAGACATGACAGTCTGGTGAACAAAACGTGCCTGGGTGACTGCAGAAATTCCTGCTCTCACTTTACAGTGCTGGCTGCTCGGATGGTTGAAAACGACCTGCCTGGGTAGTTTTGTACCTACGTATTTTGTCTACAGAACACCTCTTAAACAGACTGTGGCTGTTGACTTGGATTTTAATATTCACGTTTTGCTGGCTGAGCTGCATAGCTGAGGATTAGAGTGGATTATCTCACCCTCATCAGCGGGAAAAATGCCAGAATTTACTGAAAGAATTAGGTACACTTGGGGCAAAGGTCTGCAGGGAAGTAGGTATGCTGGGACACAGGGAGACGTCACATTCACAGCCCACTCTTGGCTGTAAGCCTGAGACTGTGTTTCCACTATTTGGGGTGAAAAAAGTGTGTCTAGATAATGGCAGGAGCTTCCACTAAAAATGTGTGACAATATAGATCATAATCAATAGTAATTTTGTGTTAATAGAACCGTTTTGCTTAGGTTTGATCACGGGTCCCGGGTCACTGAGCACACGCCAAGGAGGTGTTTCCCCGGTGGTGCATGACACCTCACACAGCAGGACTTCCTGGTTCGGGCCTGGGTGTGCTGCACGTTTCCAAATGTAAAACATATAAAACATAAAACAACAACAGCAGTGCTCCAAAAGCATGTTATACAAAGGATGCATAAGATAGGCAAATGTTTTACTGTCCCTGATCTTCAAAACAGATACCTATAAGAATTACAATTATTCCTTTTTTTCCTGCTTTCTACTATTGCAACGCTTGGTCACTACTGTTTGTTCTTTCATCTGCTATGTTTAAGCAACATACACGGGCCCTGTTGTCTGTCGTCTTCCATCTCAGGATCAGGAGAAAGTTATTTCTTAAACAAGCAGCAGCCTTCACTGAAACAAGCACAAAAGCATAAAATATTCCAGCTTGCCAGAAATTAGTGAAAGAAAGCCAGGAAATTCTTCCTGTTTATCTTTTTTTCTGTTTTCTTTGTTTGATTCCCTGTTTGCTTTACAAATGGTATAACATACTCCTAAAATGTTCCTCTCAACCTGCTCATTATCTAAAGCAAAACATAGATTATTATTAATGTCACTTAAAATACACTAGAATAATTCTAATGTGGTGGCTAAAAGGTATTATCTACTATGAAAAAAGAGTGAAAAGATGCATGTTGAATATAAGGAGGTCATCAAATTAAGAGACTTCTATTTTTCTGCTAAAAATCAAAATAAATAAACAAAAGAGAAGCATTTACAAAATAAATACACTAAGCACACAACTGTTAGTTCACATCCAGATTTTTCCTAATAACACAATGGAAGCTATTAAAAATAGATAGAAACAACAATGAGAATGTTTGGATATGTACTACATGAGATTATTCTCTGTCTCTGTGTGTGTGCACGCGCACGTGGAGACTACAGGATATTTCAGGTGTCTTTAAGCCAAGCATTTAATCATGTGAAAAGTACAAACATCATATTTCAAAAAAACTTATAGGAAGAGAGGATACCCATGTAGTAAATGTTTTTGAATCCTTTTTCTCACACTGGCACACCTGAAGAATGGAAAGCATCACACAGAACTGGAGCAACCTGGGTCAAATTGACATCAAAATGTGGTGTCTGGTTATTGCACAAGCCCAGAAAGCCACAGTCTGGCAGGTCTTACTCTCTGTGAGCTTGGGGGAGATTTTTTATGTAAACTGCTCTAGTGATTTAAAGGGGCCTTTAAGCAGAGCTCAGGAAAGAGATGACCTTCCTCAGCATTAGCCAAGGGCTCTGTGTCCTACTTTTTCTTATCCTATGTGCAGTCCTTCTTTCCCTGAGCAAACATTCACCCTGATGCTCACCACCTGAAAGGTCCTCTCCAGTACCTTTTAGGCACACTGACTGCTGGTCTGCTGTTGATGTGTATGAGCTACTTCAACAAAGAGCATCATGTAGGAACTGCCTCTGAGTTTTTCAGGGTCTGTCACAAAAAATCTGAGACTCCAGAATTGAGAGCACTTACGCAAGAGGGAAATTATATTCATACACACAAGCATTGCCATTGAAGATTTGCATAAAATTATTCAGATGCAGAAACCCTAGATCCTTTCCCTAAAATAGCTCTTGACATACTTATCTTTAGGGACTTTTCACCTTGTGGATGTAATTCCTTAATTAATTACTTCATCTTCTGTCTTCATCCTGCAAACCTCTCGGCAGATCCATTATAACACAGTTACATATTCATGTGATCCAGGCTTTGTCTCAGTCAAATGTGGTTTTTATTAATAACAATATGGATTACAATCACAGTTCTTTTATTTTTGAAGTACTAGCTCATCAACACACCTAGGCAACATAGGTAGCTGGTTAATAAAAAAAAGTTAAGTAACAGTTAGCTTGAAACTTCAAACAAAGACACATTTAAACACACACGCTCTTAAAAGTACCTCTGCCCAGACATGTAGATGCTTCGCTTCATTCATAATTAAGGTAAGCATTTACCTCCTTAATGTAGTTTGTGGAAGAAAGATCTTTCTACTTTTCTACGATCGCTGAGATAGGTGCAGCCCCTATGTCAGTGCTGAAGGCTGCATCACATGATTTAGGTACTGTGTATTGTCCAGGGCACATGGGAAGGATCTTCAGCAAAACTTTGCTGAACAAATCTATAACAACTAAGAAGTTGATCTCCTAGGTCTTCTAGAAGTACAGTTGTGAAACAAGTTTGCATGTATCCATTTAGCTGGGAACCTATTTGAAAAAGTAGGTTTCCAAGGGGCCATCAGCAGATACAGGCATGGATGCATGCATCAAATATAAACACAAAACCAAGAGGTAGACAGAAAGCTTTTCAGGTCCAAGTTTCAAGCTGGAAAAGATAGGATGTAAAAGTTTCAATATGACCACGTGACACATTCTAGGAACAAAAAATATTTTAAAAAATTTTGTCTCACATGTTCCTTCCTATTAATCTAGTTGTGCATATTACCTTCAACTCTGTGCTGTTTAGATGCCAGATGATTTTTAAGGAAATTCTTTCCCTCCTTAGGCTTGAGATCTGGAAAAATGTGTTGGTTGGAAAGCTAAATCAAAGGAACAAGCGTGGTTGACAGATCTTCCCGGGCTGATATTCTAATTGCTTCCTAAAATAAATTTTGCAGCTGACATAGAAGAGTATCCTGGTTTGCGCCCTGAGATTAGAAAATTCACTATTACAGTAGAAGTTCTTATAAAAGATGATGCTTATAGAGAAAGATGTGCTTACTTGAGTACCTTTGGCAGCTGATGTGATTTGGCTGCTGTGAAACTAGTGTGAATGTCACAGGATTTGGCTCCATTCCCAGCTTGTTTTGTGAACTTGCCCAAAAGTCATCACTCAATCTCGTCCTCTCATTGTATTTCCTCAATGGTGTCAGAAGAGGGACTGTCCAGATATGACTTTGCAAACTCCCTATTACAACTAAGGAAAAAAAAAACCAACCAGCAAATCCTATGTAGGGTTTTGAACATAAGGCAGAAATCTTTACGTTCGTTCTGTATTCAGTGGGGAACCAATGGAGAACAGAGCACTGGGGAAATAAACTTACGGTTGCTTGTGTTTCTAAACAGACAAGTTGCTGCATTATATCATCTTGGGCTGTTTTCAGACTGGATAGCTGTATTTCCAGATAATGAGGTGCAATTTCTTCAAAGCAGCTTTAAATCCTGCTGCATATGATGAAATGTTGTAATGCTTTTCATTTTCTTGTTTGTGTTTTGCAAAAAAACAGGAGAACAATAGCAGGGAGTTGATTGGAAAGATATTGGGGACTATCAGGTGCTTCAGAAAAAAAAACAAAAAAAAACCACCTCAAATCCTAAATATGCTAATACCTCCAGTTTGCTAAAAGAACCAATTTTGTGGCATTTACTTTAGTGCATTCTCTTCATTAAAGAAAACTTTATGGGAGTTTAATGCATTTTTTTCTCTGTGTTGACAATTTGGATGGGGCTTGGGATTTGTTTGTGTGTTTGTTTATTTATTTCTTGTTAATTGGATTATAAATGGTCACAGAGCCAATTCAGTCTCCAGGGTCTATGATTTAACGATGTTCTGAATCTGTTTCTAAAAGTTACCCACAGGGGAGCAGTACTGAGAAAGATACCACCTTCTCTTTGCATAGTGTAATTAAAGTTTACCTGGCTACCAATGAATTAATTTACAAGGTCTTCCTATAATTTAAATGAAATGTGAAAATTATCCCTTCTTTGACTTATTTTCAGCAAGCTGGATCAATGTAGTTTAGGAAATTAAATGTTACCCTGTTGCCTCTAGACAGTTAATCCTAAAACCACCTCCAATCCCTTGCTTTCTATCCCGTTCTACCAAAACTGTTATACTTTGCAAAGCTGAAAGGCTACCCATATTTTGCTATTGTCTCATCGCTTGTATGCCGTTACACAATGCCAGACATACCCCCACAAATGCAACAAATGCAGAGCAACATTTCTTATTTGGTGAGTTCTCAGAGATGATTCTTTCTTCTTCTTTTTATTTAAATTTAGCTATTTACAATGCAACAGATTGTCAGCCATCAAAAATAAAACTTAATCTATAATTAAGTGCAGATACAGCACATGCGGAAGCAGCACGGCTGCAGTCCTGCCAATATTGCCTAATACAAGCCCAAACAGAGAGACTTTGGTCGTGTTCTGTGTCATGTGGACTAGGAGACAGAAAACAGGCCCTGGACCATTAGTAAGAATGAAGCCTTTGTGGCTACATCACCTTTGAAGACGGGAGAATACCCCGAATGCCAGGGTGAGAAGGGATTTCTGGTACAGTAAATCAGAAGAGATGTGACAGCACCCAAGGAAAGTGTTACTCCCACAAAGGTCTGCTGGCACAACCTGTGGGGTTGGACCCAGCCTCCCGGCACACCCTGCCAGTCCTCTCCCTTGATTCTGCAGCTGGTGGTTGCCGCGTCTACTCAAATTATATCACGCTTCAGCTCTCCTACATGGGACTTGAGATTGTCTCCTCCCTGCTGAGTTCTGCCGTTAGAGGAAAGGCTTACAACTTTGCTTTATTTGCAAACCATCACTTCGTTAGTGCCTTAGGTATATCCTATGCCTCAGGACAGGCAAAGGTGCTCCACTCAACTGTTTGTATCATTGCCTTCAAGGGGAAGGGAGCTAGCCCACAGCACACCTAGTTTTATTCCCTGAATAATTTCCCTAAATTGCAGACACCGTGGTCCAACCTGTGGTCACGTCAGGGGCCACTCCAGTGAGAAAATTTTCAGAGGTGGTTGAACTTCACAAGCAAACTGCCAAAGTTACAAGGCTGTATTACTGTGGTTTAACTGAACTTATGTCTTAGGGAGCAGATTTCAAAAGATTGAAGGATTTAGAACCTCATTACACTGAAAATAGATGCCACTTTTATGTTCTTGAGTTTCTGAGGAGCTTTGGAAAGCTTTCTCCTCAAAATTGAGGCTTCTTTGCAGCATAAGCAAAGCTGAATCTAAGGTGTGAGTGTCTGGATCAAAGTAAAGCCATAATTCCCTAGCTGTTGGAAGGAAAAGAGATGAAGACAGAACTGGGTGAGACACCCAGTGTTGGAGCTCTGCAGATTTGCTTTTGGTGCTCTTTTTGCTACCTGGGGAAGGAGAGAAGCCTTGTGCTCACCTCCAGCAACAAGAGCTGCTCCCCCAGCCTATTAACAACCCTATCTTCATCTTCATTTAAAGCTGCAGCCAGCCTGATTTTGCAGTGCTCTGGCACAGGCAGAGCTATCAGGAGGTCATGACCACACGACAGTTCCGGAGCAATCTGCTGTCTCAGACACCTATTTTTGCCAATACCTACAGACAGTTCTTCATTCAGGTGTTAGTGAGAAATGGTTTGCAGGTGCAGAGGTGCTGAACTGGTGGCCACCAAAACCATTGGAATGAACAACTCTGTTGTAAGTGATACTGCACTACTTTGCCATTGTTAACTGCTCTTGTTCTTTTAATTCAATGTTACACAGCTTTGAAGCAAAAGAAAAACGAAGACAGAACACAGCAGGAAGACAGTGATCGAGATAAAGTAAGTAAATGGTCAAATCAAATTCCAATCGTAAGGTACAAAATAAGAATTTTACACAAGGCCAAGAAAGAGGAGAACAAGGGAGTAGAGATGCTTATTTTATTGGTTACTAAGCGCACTAGAAATCATGACACAGGCAGAGGACAGAAAGGTTAGTCTCTACCTCAGATAACTTATATTTCAAACTGAAAAGAAAACCTGAAAGAAGTTTTCAAAAAGGAGCAAGTTATTTATTTAAAAATTATTGCAGGTGATACCGATCAGTTACACGACTATAAAAAACAGGCATCAAAAGCTGTTTGCAGAGGTCAAAATCTTGCCAGATCTGTCACCTACATGTAACAACAGTTTAGGAGTCTAAAAACAAAAGAAATGCAAAACTCCACAATATATTACTGATTCTGTGGATTTAGTGTTTCAGGACTTCTAGGTAAAACTATGACTTGTCTAGCAACCACTCATGTTTTTAATGACCCTTTTGGTCCCGTAGCTGAGATCAAGCTCAGTGGAATTACGCAGGTATTTATAGAGGTACAGTCGCTGTAAACCAGACTCCAAGCTATTGGGAGAGTGACAGAAGTCAAGCCATAAACAGTCCCTTATTTATATTCAGGATATGTGTTTAGTGCATCATCATCTATGCATTATTTCTAAGTAACTAAACACAGCCACATGCTTTACGTTGCTTTGCACATCACGCAGCACCGCGATAAGCCCTGCTCAATTCCCCTGCACCCATCTCTCACCTGCTCTGTAGTAACTTGTGGTGACTCTCTGTCTGCTCTGTCAACCCTGCGTATTGCATCTGCCCGAGACTGAAGTTTCCTCGGCCCCTGAGGAATAGCAGATGTGTCTGCTGTGTTAATATGTCACACAGTACATCCAGACGTAAGTGAAATACCAGCCCGACATGTTCCTACAGTCACCAGATCTCCCTGTAAAAAGTGATTATATCACCTTGTGAGGTCATTTCAAAGCACTGTTGAAAATTAAAGGATGTTGGCAACCGAGCTGAAAGCAACCATCCTCAGAAATATGCTGATTTTAGAAGTAAGCCAACTTGAGAATGAGAACCAACCTGAGAACATTATGCTTAATTCAATGAAGGCATATTGGCCAATTTACTTTTATAGGTGATTTGTCCTGTACCATTTAAGTTAGCAACAGTCTGGTGGGATAAAGACTGAAATATAGAACCTGATCCATTCCTATTCTGAACTTACAGGAAAGCTAAACCAAATTTTGCAAAGGTTATGTGTTTACACAAGGTCAAACTAATGTCAGAGCTGTGCAGCGTAATTAAGAAAACTTGGAGAGATAGATGGCTGAACTGAGTAAAGGCAACAGGAATGTTTGTCTACACTGGAAAGCCTAGCAGCCAACAGCAATACTTGAGACAATCTTTTCAAACTGGGCGGCCTCAAGTTAGGCACCTGCATTCATATGTAGGCAATGACATAAGTGATTTGAGCTACAATGATTCAGGCAACCACTGCTTCCAATAGAATCACTCATCAAAAATCAGGCCATACACTTCTTGGTCTACATATAGATAGATCTGATGTCTAAAATGGGCAGGAAATTTTGAAAGTCCTGACTTTAGAGTTCTGTATCTTGAAAATACTAGAAAACTTCAACATAAACATAGTGGCAAGTCCTCATATACAGTAAATCAGCACAGTCCTACTGGCATCATGAAAAAGCATTGATTTTTAATGAGCTGAAGATCTGGCTTTGCGGTCCACTATGACATCTGTGTACCCATGTATGGATGATAACTCTGCACTGGCAGGAAGAGCTGGAGAGAAACAAGAGAACAGCCTCAGAAAGCAGGAGTTACAGGTTCACGCCAAGATTTGCAACCAATCTGCTGTGAGATCTTGCACACATTGCTTTGTTATTCTGTCAATTCTCCCAAACAAACATTCCTCTTTCGATACCTGTTTGGACTGTAAAACTCGTCTTACTATGTACTCATACAACGCTGAGAAGAAACAGATTCTTATTTCAGTTTGTGCCCTCACTTATTATTTCAAACACTACCAATATTAAATATATCTTAATTTACAAAACCTGCCCAGAATCTCTGGCTTGGCTGGGTAAAATCTGCCCCTGACTCAGCAAAGGAAAAATACACCTGATGAGCCTGGAATCTGTGTCTGCCTAGGTTTGCATGGACTCCATGTAATGGATGTAACTGCACATGAAATCTTACAATGACAATAAATACATATAAATCTCCTTAACTGATGAGCATTCAGTCAGACCTGATTAATGACGCCCTCAAGAGCAGCAACAAGCTGCATTTTCATCCTTAAAAGTGAAAAGCAACAGGTTTAAAGGACATGAAGCAACACAGACGGCCATTTCTCTTCCAAGCCCTTGAGAAATATTTCCAGCATGATTCCGCCCGTCATTACAAGAGTGCATGTAATGGCAGTTAGAACTCCAGGAGGTACAAAGCCCCATCAGCTACTCCACCACAGGAGGGAGAGGAACATAATCTCTGCTCCATGGTAGTGTGGTCCTACCCCGCACCTGAACAGAGACTTACAGGAGAAGCCCCCACCCCACACCATGCTACAAGAAGCCTGGAGCATCCCTGCAATAAAGTCGGTAGGTCTCCTTAGCCAGAGGTACAGCCTTCTACCCTTCAGACTAATGCACCCAGGCAGGTCTGAACCAGAGCTGAGTTTCACCCAGACAACGCAAGGGCCTACAAGCTCTGATCTACCTGTACCCATTCATGAAGGCTTGCCTAAAGCGAGGCGCTGAGACCTGCAGTTAGCACAGCAATCAGACTTTAAGGATTCCTGTAACCTGTCCTGAGCTCAAAGCAGCAGCTCTCTCTGCTAATCACACACAATTTTATGCTGCCAGTGTAATTTAAATTGGCTGAACTGTTTTTCAGAGTATTTAATAAATATTGCCTGCTGGCATAAATGGGATTGAAGAGCTGGAGATCTGCAAGAGCCAAACATCCCTTTTGGCACCTTTGCTCTAATGATGCAACTGTGTCTCTGCCAGTCTCTGCCAGTCTTAGCAGACTGGCATTAAAGTGATGCTTTGCACAGGAAAAAGTAAATAAACAGATTATGCTCCATCTAATCCATAAACAGTGGGATCTTATTAAAAGCCACCAAATGCAACTTCAAACGCAATGCATTGCATCCTATGATTCATTTGCAAACCATTGGTCAAGCCAACAAAATCTGTCGTTGTGCAGTATTTTTATTTTAACTAATATGTGGAAATGAATTTCTAATCGTTTTCTCCTGGGAGGCCAAAGTAGTTCTGATGATTAGGCTACCTAGTTAATTACTAATCCTCTACAAAAATGGCCAATAGTCTGGTTTGTCAACATAGCTTAATAGAGATGGCAATGAAATGTATCTAATTTTCCTAGCCATGGTACTTTCAGAAATACCAGAGGTGTTTATCCTCCCTTTTCCCTCTGAAGAGCAGATATACCATAGGTCATGGCAAGATCCTGGCACAAGCACAACTAAGTTTTGATCCTGAGCATCACTGGCCTTCCTGGCTTCTCTCTGCCCTGCTCCATGCCCCTGTGAGGTGATTTTAATACCACTTCCAGGAATAAATATCACTTAATTTCAGTTTGCGATTTCCTCATTGTTACACAATCTCGTAAAATAAAACCAAGCAAAAGTAACCCCTAAATTTTGGAAGCTATTTGCCATAAAAATGACGTTATAAGATGGCAGACTTTCAGCCTTTGTTCTAAAGCACCTGCTTTGGAAATGTTCAACATGACAAACAACTCCATTTTTTCAAAGCAATGCACTGTGTTTTAGACATAAGACTGACCCTCAAGTTGCGTCTCTTTTCTGATGCAAAGAACAGTGTGATGGGCTGGGACCCAGGTGATTGATGCTCTGTTTTCCCCATTCTAATGTAATCCTGGTGTGTCACTTACCTTCTGCATGCTGTGGTCACCACTTGCAAAATTAGGGTAAAGCTAACAAATTCCTTTGTGAAGGACTGAGATTTCCATCCTCCTGCCCGCTCCAAATCGCTATGGAAAAGTTAGGTACTATTATCCACATTTTAAAAAAACGAGTCTACATTTTTGTTCTAACAATATCATGGAAAGACCAATTGTTCTCCAGCTCATACACATGCACTCATTTAATCTGACCTTTGCAGAGACTACCACCTCCCTTCTGATCACCTTTTAATTTAAAATAAGTAGTGAGGGAGCTAAGTTGACACTCCCAACAACAGACCCTGAGTGGCAGATTTATATCTTTGCTTAGTTCAAAAACCCTTGCTTTTACCAACTCTGTAAGACACAGTGCAGAACACAGAACCCAATTTCCAAAGAGCTCAGCCCTCCCTCCTCTGTCCCTGCTCCACATGCTCAGGCCCAGGAAAACCCAGCTTTAGTTGGGAAGCAGCAACATGAAGAGCACGGGACTGCAGACTTCGCTGCAGAAGGATGCCGTTGATCTTGAGTTGGGATGGCAACTGGAGACTGTACCAGTGAGCAGGAAGACAGCAGCTGGAGATGAGGTGATGTTGCAGGGATTTGGGTTTTTCTGAATGTGTAATTTTTATACTTACTAATGTGACTATTTTTATTTGCATTGTAGAAGTATTCACAAAACGAGACCTGTAGCTACCAAGTGCATAAGCCAGCTGTTCTTGTTGCAAGCCAGCAGAAGATCCTGCTCTGAAGAGCTTTCAGTCAAAATAGCCAAACCAGCCGGAGTCTGAGCTCAGCACAGGTATAAAGATGTGATGTGCCACCAAGCTGGCAACTGGCAAGGTCAAGACAAAAGGTAGACCCAAGTATGACTCCAGCAGCATATCTGGAGAGTATTTCTTGCCTTTCCACATTGTATTTTAGCACAAACTCAGGCACAGTGTAAAGGCGAGCTAGCGAGCTAGGCACCTTTAATGAATCAGAACAAAGATAAAGTAAAAATATTGTCTAATGAATAGTATTCTTCTATCATCATTAGATTCTCAGAAATATCATCCTAACTTTCTCCTCTTTTTTACATTCTCCTAACTCTGCACCTTTAATAGGTTTCAAGGATAACATTTCACAGTCCTAACTTTCAGCCTGCAATGGATGAGCCTGAGTACTTTTATTACAGTTTAATAAATTGTTAATATTGAATATGAATAATGAAATAACTACTGTCATGTAACCCCTAATAATCATTACAAAAATGTGCTTTCTGACATAATTTAAACATATTACTAAAATATATATACTTGCCTCTACGCAGGCAGAGGTAATATTTCTGACATAATTATTTCTAATAATAATTTTGTTTAAAATAAAACCTTATTTTTTCCAAGAAATATCAGCTTTCATTCAAATAAAACACTTTTACACTCAAAACGGTAGCATTCTGATTCAAATGCAGCTCTGAAACTGATTCAAATGCAGCGTCCACCTGCTTTGCACTGCTTTAGATTTGGTGCTGAAGGTGGTAGAAAGCTATTCCACACTTACACTGAGGCGGCTGAGGAGAAATCTTGGCCGCTGTTTTACATGGGAGGGCGTACGCACCCATGGCATCAGTGCCAGACCTGTAGCTAGACATGCAATTTCCTGGCCATGCTGACTGGATGCCTACGTATATATCTGGAGTACAGGTTCAGGAGATTTGAAGAATTTGGCCTAGACATCCTAGAAATGTGTCATTCACACCTGGAATTTTAGGAGGTGGCTTGATTGGTGTTTTTTATTCTAATTGTTTTTTTTTCTTTTTTTAAGTGAACTAACCAGTAGCTTCTAACCTGACTTTAAATTGTATCACGTCAAAAATGCCCTTAAATAGGCAAGATATTCAAATTACTGTAATGTGTTTAAAAGACTATGTCTGTTACAAGTATCAGCACCCAGCCATCCTCAGAGCTAAAATAAGTGAACTAATTTATATTGGTACAGTGTTACATTTATAGCTTGACATAGCCATGCTTCTGTCAATGTCACACAGACAGTTGACAGAGGTGGACAAACGCCAGTGAGCAAGGTTATGGCCATCCTGGACTCAAGCTGGCCTTCACCCGTCTCCATCAAACTTACGGCTTTCATACTAACGAGTCCCACTGCAGTGGCTACCCAGCGGCGGGTGGGTAATTCCGTGCTGTGAACAGTGCATGCATTTTCTTCAATTTTACAAGCTCACTTGAACTTACACACCTAACTTACCTCCAAAGTAACACCTGAAACATCTATCAAAACATGTTACAATTTTATCAAACTCTAGTGCGGTCCTACTACCCATTGGCACCTCTCGTCTCATTCTCCATCTCCGATTTTAACCCTGAATTCCAGAAAACAAATGCACACATTTATACATTGAGCAGTCCCATGACTGCAGCACAGCTATTGCTTTCTTATGTGACAACCCATACACATATACTCAGCAGAATCTGGGCTGATGTAATAATTTCTGAAAAATTCCGCATTTCAGTTCATTAAGGATATTTGGGAAATAGCCTGGTAGTTTTACACAGGACACATTAAAACTGGAAAACAAGGTCCGCTCAGGTAGAGCTCTGTTTCTATTGCTGAGCTGTCTTTTCTTCAACCAGAACCTGATTTGGAACTCCTTTGGGGGGGCTGCAAGAGCCCAGCTGAAATCTGAGGAACATCTTCACTTTTCAAATACATCACTTTCTGTAGAGCTAAACAGAAGCTGCTGAAGTACCATATGAAAAAATTAAAAATAAAAAGTTAAAAATTCAAGGAATATCATCTGCTTTGTTTCCTCCTGCCTCTGATCCTTTTTCACCTTGAGGGCAGTTACCATTTGATTATAATCTTCCTCCTCTTCTAGCAACCTGATTAATACAAGCACATCTTTACTTTAGGTTCTATATGTTCAAGATTAAGCAAACTGTTATCGATGCCCTAAAAATAGTTAAATAAATCATGTTTACGGTATTTTCCTGATTTGTCCAGAGGCATTGTAACATCTCAGGCTGCCAAAACATGAGCCAGGTCTCAAGGTTCCATTAATATCAATAGGAAATAAAATGTCATTTAACAAAGACAAAAAACAAGCTTGAAACTTTTCTAGTAGAAGAATCATTTGGATGATAAAGAGATGTGAACTGCAAATTCCTACAAGAGATAATTAAACGAAGGAATGCTTTATCAAAGATAATTTTTCTTCTACTTCTTTATAAGGGGCTGGCAAAAACAAACCAAAGTATACTTTGAAGTGAACACCGTATGATCCATGATGTGAATTTCACTGTTCTCTCTCCACTGAGAAATCTTTCAGAACAGGCAAGATCTGGATTTTCTAATTGTAAAACAAGCAAACAAATAAACCAAGCAACCAACCCAGAGGTCTTCTTTATACAAGGAGAGGAAGGTGACATTCATCTTTAAGAGAAAAGCAAAAACAAAGGTATTGGAAGCAAATATTCACCCCTATTCCAATGAACACAGCACATGACATGTGTCACGTCAAAGGGCTGTAGATTTTTAAAGATTTTTAAAGATTTTTAAAGAGAGCATTACACATTCCTTGAAAACACTGTAATTGCATGAATACGTAAATGTTCTAAAGTGCAATACCATGAGGGCATACCTGCTCTATTTTCAGCTAGAAGGCAAGAAATACTAAAAGAAATACTGACGGGGACACACTGTAGGGTGGGGGTTTGGAAACTACACAGTGCACCTGGTGATCAGTAAAGCTCAGGGTCTGAATGGAAATAGGCAGCTCCACTTTTAAGAGCTTCCAGTATCCTGGGACATAACACAGTACACATTACATAAAAAGCAAACTGAATTCTCATGTCTTTTTCATAGCTTCCAGGTGGAGGAAGGCCAGAGTCTCTTTCCTAGGGCTTTCCTTGGAACAAAGACAGATGTCTGGCACCAAACACACATTCGTGTTTTTACCGGATGCCAAGCTGAAGCTCGGCTTTTCTTGATTTCTCTTCAGCCATTCATCATACGGACAGTCAAATAATTTGCCTCTCAAGAGCTCCTTTATCAGTTTAAGAACACCTGACCTCCAGCCAGGCCATGAAACCAAGACGGGAAGCAAAACGCAGAGAGAGATACCTGCCATGCACAGGGTGAGCGCTGCAAGCCCTCGCACGCGGTGGGCAGTTCCACTGGACAGACAGTGCTGCCCCGCTCCCGAAGAGCAGCGCAGAGCAGCTGTACGCGCTCGGCCACCAACAGCTCGGGCACGCAGCCTGGGCTCCGGCCCCGCGCCGCCGAAATGCTAGCCACACCGACTCCAGTGGCAGCAAAACCTCAAGCGGCCTCCTGCTGCCTTCTAAAGTGGCCATGGCCTTAGCCATTGACTTCTGTGTGCGAAACGCTTTAATCTTCTGAACTGAGAACTATTTCGGTTCCGAAACTGATTGGAGGGGAAGGAATATTTCAGGGCAACAGCACCTGTGAGAAAAGTATGTGGAAGCAGCATCTACTACCGCATGTTTAAAACAGAGGTAATAATGTCCTCCAAACAGTCTGAAATGAACTAAGGATTCATGAAATATTTCTAAATTCCCAAGTGAAAGCTGCAATGTTTATTTTATTATTATAAAATACGCAATGGTTACAAACAATTATCAGATCCCGAAATCTTAGCCAAATGTCTAAAAAAAATTTGCATTCTCATTTTCAAAAGGATTCAAAGGCTACATGCTGTATTTAAATATAGCGGACACCCAGAAAAAATTGAATGCACATGTCTATCAGATTTAAATAGACGTTCTTGCTAAGCACTAAGGATTGAAATAAACACTACAGAGCATTTACTTGCAGCAGAATGTAAACAATCAATAGAGTAATACTACCTTTTCCTTATCTCTAACTTATTATTCACAGAACAAGAACTGTGTTAACAATCTCAAAAAAGTAATTTGAAGAAATCTTTAATTAAAAATTCCTAAACATGACACAATAATAAGATGACATTCCCAAGATTTTATTAAAAGCTCCAAGTAAATTAATACATTGAAATCCAGTTAAACATCTCAGTAGAGTTTAAAAGCCACTGCACATTTTAATAAAGGTCTCACCAAAATAGTGTCATACTGTCTGCAATATTTCAACATAATTTTTTGATTGCAAAATGTCTGAGTTCTTCCTAGAACTCTATGGAGAGTCAAAAGATCACACTTCCATCCCTTCCTCCCCATTCAAAAATCCACCTGGAAAATCTGATTTTTAATTAAACCCCTGAAATTCCTCTGAAAAGGATTGAGTCATTATGTAAAATTGCAGACAAAATTGGAAATAATTGATTTTTATGTGTAGAAATTTAAACTGAGGCAGTTCATGTTTAGAGTGACAGAGGAGCAATCATGAATACATGTATGCATGTTGAGTTAACGTGTTGCAAAATTCAGCTCTGATTAAATTAATCCAGGTTGGTATATGGGGATAGCCTAAAATGGCCCTTTGGGGGATAAAGCAAAACTGAAGTTTGTCACAACATTTCACTTCCCCTTACATACTGAGGGGTGCGCTGGCAATTATGAAAACATTTTTGCAGGAAGATTATTTCCTGCTTCCTATTTCCTAATTTTTTGGATGAGTTTCAATATAATATATATACAAGAGTGAAAAAATGTGGAAATATTTTCCCCAGAAAAGCCTAGGCTGAGTTTCATCATTTTAAACCACCCTGTGCACCCTTTACCAACTGAAAATAAAGAAGGAGCTTCAGGTAAAAATACAAATCTGTGGTCTACAACACAGAACATGACTGAATCCCTGGAACATCTCTTTGTTTGGACTATGGGAAAGAAAATTGCCCAGAGAAGCTATGGCTGCCCCCTCCCTGGAAGTATTCAAGGCCAGGCTGGATGGGGCTTTGGGCAACCTGGTCTAGTGGAGGGTGTCCCTGCCCATGGCAGAGAGGTTGGAGCTAGACTGTCTTTCAGGTCCCTTCCAACGCAAACCATTCTATGATTCTGTGATTCTATGAAATTATCAGAGCTTAAATGTCATAGAATATTGGAGCAGTAGACTAATGATGGCCAAGTTACATCTGTCTATCCCCAAGCTACTTTACTATTAAATAAAATATCTTCAGTTTTTTATATTGCTATGCCTTTCTATAACATTGTGATGTTTTGAAATCTTAAAGTTTGGTTTAATGGAAAAAAGAGCAGGAATTTCCTAGAGATTTCGATGGAATGAGGTAAATCTAAAATACTCTTCAAGACCTGTGTCCTAGGACACATTGGTGCACCATGGCTTCTGGACTGCGAGAAGGCACCATGGTGCCTTCTGCTGCTGTACTTTCAGGCTGAAGAAAGACAATTTGGTCCCCCAGCCCCCTCAAAAAAATAATGTAGAAGATGAAAAATACATACTTGGAACAGTAGCACAAACTTATCAAAGCACTCAATTTATTCCAACTTTTATCTAATTCATACACACAATAATCTATAAAATGTGCCTACAACAATACAGAATCAAAATCTTAACATTAGGAGAGAATACAGCAATAACCTTCCCAAAGCAAAAATACAAAATGTTTATTCCATTCAGAACATTGATTAAACTGTCTTTTTCCTACAAAACGTTTCTATTCAATCACATAAACATTTGAAACAGTTCATTCCGAATTATTTTGACTACTGCTAACAGTAAATGTACATGTGAAAGCTAAAGCAACAAGCTTCCTTGCTACACTTAGTTTATATATGATACACATCTTTGCCAGCGACTTATTTCTCACTTTAACTTTTCCTGGAATGTGACCTGTCCAACAAAGCATAACTGCAGAGCTTTGAAGCAGAAGGAAAGAGAGGAGCAAAAAACCACTAAAATAGCTTGAAGGCACAGAAAATATGGTACTAAAGCCAATGGCACAATGTCTGCACAATCCAGAAGATCAACAAGGCGCAGAAATATTTTCTTGCTGTGCAGGGGTGAGCTGGAAGCCATTAGGGGGGTGGGGAAAAATAATAAATAAAGCAAACTCAAAAAAATGAACCCCTCAGCACAGTGCTACTTACAAGTCTGAAGCAACAGTCATGACTAAAGCACAGCGAATCTGCGCCGGCCACGGCCCGCTGCCGTTTCGAAAGCTGTGCTTGAATAGCGGTTTGTGGAAGGAAGCCTAAGATGTATAAATGCCTCCAGGACCCCCAGGGAAATACAGCTACTCTGCAGACATTAAAAATAGCAGTGTGAATTCCTGCTCTGACAACATGGCTATTGGAAAGGTCTTTGGCCCCAGGTAAGTTACAAACTGATACTAAAAACCTGGGAAGTCCCTTAAAGTCTCACCCTGGGCCAGCCAGGCAGATCCCACAGGCACCCTGGCTAGGAACGGAATGCAGATTAGCAAAAGCAAAAAGAGGGATACAGTTTGGGGATAAAGTGAGAAATTAATTTGCTGAATAGAAAGCTCAGCTTGGTCTCCTTACTCCTCTGCAGGGTGGAAATAATTGCAGTGATTCCATAAAGCACTGTCACAGAGGGTGCAGTGGTTAGCTGGTCATGTCTTGGGCGGGTAGTGGTTCATATTAATAATGTTGCAGGCTTTCAAAAGCAGCCTGTACGTCTAAATCAATTAATTCCCGCAGCCTTTGTGTGTGGTAAGCAAGCAATGCTATGTCTTTTCTGAGATAAGGAAACCAGAAGGAACTGAAATCTTTGCAACAGGAATGTGAAGCAGACAGGATGAGGACCCCACATCTCTTTTGTTTAGAGCTGTGCTTTGAAGAATCTCTCCTGCCTGTTTCTCTCTCCTTTTATGTTACTCTGTGTTATCTGTTCAGATCTCAAAAGTGAGTTAAGCACAGAAAACGTACAGAGCTGCTGACGTCCCACCAAAAAGGGCTCGGGGAGCCTTAAGAGACCTACAAGGGCTCCCCTACGAGTGAGCATGTGTCTCGTGCATTGGCCTTGCCATCGAAAGACGCCACCAGGAGATGTTTGCAAAGGAAAACATGAAAAACAACCAAAATGCAAACTTTAATTTAGAATGAAAGCTGAAGCTGACACTTAAAAATGTAGCTAGAGTAGCTGGAACACCGAACAAAGCATTCAACATTGAAAGTAATTTGATACTTGCTATCATTATATTTGAGAAAAAAAATTAAACTTACTTGAAAAGCTTGTTCTAGTAATCCTCAAAATTACTTCAAGAAAGGGATTTTAATAACAAAGAATATCTGAGTGGCTGTACCAGGGTAAGACTTTAAGGGATTTCCCAGGTTTTTAGTATCTGTTTGCTACTTGGGGCCAAAGAGCTTTCCACTAGCCTTCGGGAGGCAAGACGAGATGTGTATTGTCTAAGGGGACTAGGAAGATTTATGGCGTTCCTTCTGAGCTGTATTTGACCAGCACTCCCACTGGATGGGCCTGTGCTTGCCCTTGCGTCTTATCGAGGGGTATCTTTACTAAAAAGCACAGAGGATGGAATTCCAACTCTGCTGACGCTAATGGCAAAAACTCCCGTGTATTTTGATGCAGCTTGTCTGGTATTGATTTCCTGACTCACACTACAATTTTGGTCATTATTTGGGGAAAAATATCAAAATCTACACAATAAACTTTGCAACCAGGTGGGGAGACTATGACAAGATAGGAAATACATCTGCTGTGGGGTGTGTCCATGTGTGCTGTCTATAACTCAGGGGCATTATAGAATAATTCTGTAAGAATTATAGAATATCTCTCTATAAGAGATTTTAAAACTAGCTCATATCTCTCCATGCTTTGTGCGACATGCAGTGAAGCCACTTCCTCACTGACAAGAGATTTACATTCAACCCCTTTTATCAGGATGATATGTAAGCTAAACTATAATGTAAACATAATTTGATGTTATAGTAACACATCTAATTGGATGTTATCAGACAGACTTCTTATACTGGTTTA
Organism: Psophia crepitans; assembly: GCA_013399095.1. Classification (NCBI taxonomy): domain Eukaryota; kingdom Metazoa; phylum Chordata; class Aves; order Gruiformes; family Psophiidae; genus Psophia; species Psophia crepitans. The sequence goes on along the minus strand of VWZZ01008412.1, from coordinate 787,880 downwards.
CTACAAATCCTCTCCACCTCTTTTTAATATCTGTTCTGTGCTGGTAGCAGATAACTAGGGGTTTTTTTAATAGTAATAGGATTTACCAAAAATGCCTCTCAGCCCATCACACATTATTTCTATTTTAAATCAGGGAACTACAGAAAGAAGTGAAAGATGAGGATCTATTCCATACTTTGACAAAAAAAAAAAGCCACGCTAAAAGTATCGATAAAATAATAGGAGAAAAAAAAATCGAAGAAATATCCCCAAAGTCTATCACATGGGGTGTTTCACTGTTTCAATGCAATATAAAAGAACAAGTTGCTACAGAGCCCAATTATTGCCTTGAGTGCAGCATCAATACTGCTCACGTCTTCGAATAACTTTCTGAATTTTCCTGTAAGTTCATAAAGCTAGAGCGGGCTGAGCTGATAAAGAACTTTACTTTCTGAGGCAAAATATGATGTCCGCAACAGAAACAGCTGTGTTAGGAGGTTCTGACAGATTCCTGTTGTCCCAAGGGTCATTTCTTGGTGAGGTACATTTGTTCCTATCACTGAAACGCTGCAGGCAGAATCCTCAGCTTGCACAGATGCTTTGCGCAGCACTGTCAGTGAGCAGCCCGGGCTTTCTAACCAGAATTAATGTTCTAATTTCAGGGGAACTATGCCATAAACAGCCACTTTCCCACAATGTGGCTCTGGAATCTTCTAGTCCAGAAGAGAGCTCAAGCAGCTGCTGAAGGTGTAGGTGAATTCAAGCAACCAATGCATGTGTGTGTCAGCTAGGAAAATTCCAGAGGAGTTAGTGTCGGAGTGACCTGTTCTTGGTGTCCTGAATTCATACCTGGTCTTCTGATCTTTGATATCGCTTCCTGCTGAAATGAGGAAGGACTGCCTCTCCGAGCTGTTGCTGACGAAGGATGAAATGTGACAGTTGCACAGCACAGTAACAGAGCGGCCAGAGCTGGCAGGAATTACATACTTTGTTGACCCTGTAGATAGCATTTGAACCACAAATACCGAAGCTTAGCATTAAATGGAACAAGGTACAGAGGCGAGGGTTTCAGCCAGGAGCAGGCAAGGTGCACAGGATGAGACCCAAAGTTATTATCTTAATTTCTCTGTCTGAACTGGCTTATGTGAAACCTCTGGAAGGGCAACATAAACATACTACGTTAATACTTCTGAAACTATCACTTGGAACGTCTGAGTTCCCATTTTGGCTCTGATTCGATTCCCTTTGTGCCCTTGGCAAGGCAATAAGCAGTACCAAGTTTCACCACCTGGATTCACGCTGCATAGCTCCTTATTCTGCAAACAGCCCTGTATCGATTCCAACAGGAAAAGATATGAAATGACATGTTACACCTCTTGAGCAAGAAAGGTTGCAATCTGCTTCAATATTTTCACTCATAAAAGCAAAAGATTATAATAATATATATATATATCCTTCTTGCTTCCAATTTGGTGGTGAGATTTAATGTTTTTCTAGTTCTTTGAAATGGAAAGATTGACACTGAAAGTAAGTATTTCTGGTAAGTTGTTTATATGCCATGAAGGCAGTAGGATTGGCACAGATATTCTGCAAGATGCCCTGTTACCTTAACTTAATGTAGTTTTTCTTCAACAAAGTGTAGAATGTCTTGTCTAACTGAGCGTTAGAGGAGGAAACATGGTGGGATTATTTTGGATACTTCTCTATCTGGTAGATCGTAAGTCAGGATAGCAGGTCGGCAGTGTCTTCCTTCTTGTACTGGTCCCACCACTTCAGTACCTCTCATTCAAACAACCCTGCACCTGGGCCACTGCCCCGAGCTTTAACTCACTAATATACTACTATATCCCAAGTTATAAGAAAAAGGTACAGATTTTAGGGGACCTTAAATAACATCAAGTTTAAACTGCAGTGGTCCTTCTGAATACATGAGGAAGTGCAACCTTCCTGGAGTGACACTCTCTGCTGGGTGAGATACGTACATGTCAGTGGGACAGCACACACTTTATCTTCTTTCCTACGGCCTGAAATCTTACAATGTACATTTGGCCTCCCTGCTTCCACCTAGCTTGTGTGCTGCTGAAATCTTATTTTCAGATATCCGCATGTGGGGATGAATTCCCAAAGTGTTACCTCAGATGGTTATCAACAAGACCTTGTGATATCTCACACAAATGCCAAAATACTAGCACTGAGAGATGTTCAGGGAGCACCTAAATCTGAGCTTTGAGAAAATGAGCAGGAATAATGGTTTTGACCACAGCTAGAGAAGGTCAATTGCCAAATGTCCCTGCAAGGACAGGAGCCACCCCCAACTGATCCCATTCACAGAATCACAGAATCACAGAATCACAAGGGTTGGAAGGGACCTCGAAAGATCATCTAGTCCAATCCCCCCTGCCAAGGCAGGGCCACCTAGAGCACATCACTCAGGAACACGTCCAGTCGGGTTTTGAATGTCTCCAGAGAAGGCGACTCCACAACCTCTCTGGGCAGCCTGTGCCAGTGCTCTGTCACCCTCACAGTGAAAAAGTTTTTCCTCACATTAACTCGGAACCTCCTATGCTCCAGCTTGCACCCGTTGCCCCTTGTCCTATCGCTTAGTGAGGCCGAGAAGAGCCTGGCTCCATCTTCCCGACAGTCACCCTTAACATATTTATAAACATTGATAAGGTCACCCCTCAGCCTCCTCTTCTCCAAGCTAAAGAGACCCATCTCCCTCAGCCTTTCCTCATAAGGGAGATGTTCCACTCATTCCTCCACTTCCTCTGTTATGGGCCTCCCCAGTACACTTATTGATCCTTCCCATATGTATTTTGCATATAAATGCAATTTCATATGTGGTTTGGTTTCTTTCTAAAATACTCCGAACAAATTTTGAGTTACATACAGGGCTGTGCCAAATTCAGCATGTCCAAAGCCTATAAGCATGGGCATAACATAGGAAACTGGAGAAACTGATATTAAAGAATTTCAGTTATTTACTACTAATGCTGTGGAAGAAGTGAATCTAGCCAAAATAAGAATGGGAAGAGCACACAATGGTGAATTTACAGGATTCTAAGTTCTAGAAAAACCTAACTCTTAACAGTTTTCCTCTGAAACTCTCACAGTTTTATGCTGTATGTCCTCTACTCTCCATTCTACTTCTTCCCTCTTCCCACCTCAATAATGAATTTATCATATTTCTTGACTATAGTCTGGAATAGCTGCTACAGTAGAACTTGCTACAAAACCATTTTGTTTGCTGTTGCTATTTGCCTGAGATGCTCCATATGTAGAAAAACAGCTCAGAAGAGGCTCTGTCAACCTAAATGCTGTACTACTGAAACTCTTTTAATATCATGTTTTAAAACAGGTTATTTTTGTAAGACGAGCCTTGCTCCCATTATGCAACTGCTGTGAGAATCTAAGACAGAGCTTTTACAACAACAGGTATAAGGTTTAAAGAGCTGAACACAAATGATACGAAGGAAAGCATTATCATCTCCTTGCACAAATGTATGTGCTCATAAGCATATGTGTAGACGTGTGAGTGTGCGTATCTTTATATATCTGTATATATGCATGTGTTTGTATATATTCCTCTCTCCTCCTACCATCACACTGTCAGAAGGCAACGCTGAAGCCTATTTCAAAGCAAAACAAATTGCCTGCTGGCATTTCCATTTTCAAAATGTTTCAGTAAATTGTTTTGTTAAGAGTAACATCATTTCCATCTCACTTAATCATTATTCTTCTAAACAGTGTTTCCCTTTTAAAAATGCCCTGCTTTTTACTACTAAGTTTTGCTGATTTATAAACGTCACTGTCCCTAAAGTAGTAATATTGCAGAGCATGCTGATTACATGACTAGATTTAATGTTGCTATGGCTGAACTTCTTTCTGAAAATGAGGTCTGAACTACAAGGCTGTATTGACCTCCCCATGAGTGAAAACAAGGACACAAATAACACAGAAATTACCTATCTATGTAAATGAAGAAGATCCCGCTCACCCAGAAGTATGTGTAAAATGCATACATTGCTTAAAATGACTTCTCCAATAAGACTTAATTTCATTTTTCATTGATTGACATTTGTCTCTAACACGTCAAGAAAGCAAGACTTTCAGGGAGGAAAAAAGTGAACACTGCTCTTAATTTCAAATACTTGTACATTTTCTGTATGCATTTGTTAATTAATAGGAGTGCATTGAATATGGCATATTGCTTCCAACCATGCAAAGGCAAATACAGTTACCATTACTTCCCCGAGCCTGATGCAAACATCCTCTGAAGTCACGGGACTCTACCCACTCACTTCCACAGACTGTGAACCAGGTCCAGACACATATATTATGTTGATGGTGCAGGATGGGGAACTAACCCTTATTTCAAAGCCCTGTCTTTAACACTGCAGCTACATCAGAAGTCGAATTGCAAAAGAGCATAGCTTTGCACAATTCAGAAACACAAGGGTTCCTCTCTCAAATTCGTAGACAGATGCAAATCACAAGTAATGGAAAATACGACGTGCTGGATTCAGCTTTCTGCCCTGGAACACCACGCAGTGAACTCCCAGCCACAGCAAGTACTCCATGCAGGGCTGCGGTTTCATCAAAGACTCGATCCAGCTTTCTGTGATTGAACTGAACTCTTAGTCAGATGTGACATCTGCAGCCTCTGTAAATTCCATGGATGAGGTAACCTGGGTCAAACTATGAAGAACAAAAAAAAATCCATATTCATTTCACTTTTCCCCAGCTGCTTTTTCATCTGCTTTGCAAGCTTTATTCCCCCATAAAACTGTACAGTAGTTAAATTCTTAAAAAACAGGTTATCTTGGTAAATATATCTAGAGTAATACATCTATTAGTAATCTTAAAAATTATTATAATGAAGGTACTAAGTATAATAGTCACAAAAATAATATTAATAATGACAATGCACATACATTTATTTAACCCATACTCTTCTCTCTGGACTCAGTCAAGCACAGAGCAGAGTCCTCACCTACATTTGCAATAACCGTTTCTTTGTACTTTACCATGGGATTTTTGGAAGCATGTTTTTTCCCGCTCAGTTTTTTAAAAACAGAACAGCTCAGTGACTCATCCAAATCTTTGACTACATGTTCCTAAAAAAGCCAGATATTTCACCTGAGTTAAAGATTATGAAACGCCTCAGCCAAATTACCCTCCATATCACCAAGGGGCTTACAGAGGAAGCAATATGGGCTACAACATTCTGAAGTAAAGGCTTTCCACATGCTTTCACATGTCATAGTTATCTTGTGGTATAACTCTCAACCGAACAGCAGGTGTGAGGTAACTTTCACTTCAGTTACATGCATACCCAGAATGTCGTAGGTGTTTCTGACATGGTGTGTATGCATTTCCTGTTTTATTTATTTTTTTCTGTTCTGAAAGAGATAACTGGAGCCATTGTTGCCATTCATAGCATCTAGGAGCTTCCAATCTGATATAAAATCATTCTCTGCTGGTCATGACACATGCTGCTTCTCTTCTCTGAAGAGGTGAACATGAGGGTGAGTTTCTGAAAAGGACAACAGATAAGGGGTTATGGATACCGAAATAATCTTTTTTCCATAAGAACTGTTCTAGTAAATAGAAGATGCATTCAGGCACTTAATATATAGGGACAGGGACAGTACACTGTGTTATAAGATCTTTCCCACTTATGTGCCATTAACATTAACCAGGAAAGTAAGGTCTTAAAGGCTGACGCAAAAGGAAGATGTTGCTGCTAACCACACGCTAGACAACCCACACAGTTCTACAAGCATCAGTGTGATACAGGAACAGTACTGAAACAGAAAAAAATACTGTACTGTATACAAGAGCATCTGTTTTCTCAGCACTTACTTTATATACGTAAATATTTTACTGAAACAAGAAATACATTCAGCAAAATGTATGGAAGAAAACAGAAACGCATAGTTTGCCATAGAGTCTCATCCACATGTTAAGGTAGTGCTGTGATGACCGCTGCTGCTTGTCAGACCTGCTTCAATATGACCAGGCACCTTGTGGAAGTCTTTTACAGAAGATGGGTGGTGGAAGGATGGAAGATGAAAAAACAGAGTAATAATGATGGTTAGCAGAGCAGAGTATTAAGTAGCTGCCAATGGAAAACCAAGACAGTAGGCAGACAAGTACAGATAACAGATTCTTACTGTCTGTGCATATATTTAATGTCTGGCCGTGGGAGAGGTATATATATACAAGTGAAAGGAATGGTCTCAGTTTTAAGGTATGATAATCATCAATGTTAAAATACACGTTCTTTATAAAATATAATTTTTTACAAGCCTTATAAGATGCATATAACTGTTTCCATCCTGGAATGCTTAAAATGAAATGAATGACAATTATATTTCAGAAATATATTCTACCAGAGAAATTAAAACTGAACATATCCATCAGGGAAAAAGGCAGATGCTTCATTATTTACATCATACTTCAAGTGGAAATCACCTAAACAATTTCCAAAAAGCAGACATTTTCTCAGTGGTTTACTCAGCTAATAAGATCCATTTCAGTTGAAATCTATTTTCTTGTTGCTACTATCTGAAATTTTATTCTGCCTTCTTGGAATTATTGCTAGTAGTAAGAAAGACTCTGAAATAATAGAATGTGCAATAATTGAGCTTTGAGATTATGAGTGTTATTTGGAAGTCTTGAAAAAATTATTGTTAACTTCCCTCAATTAGAATAAAACACAGCAACTCCTATTTCCAGTGATTTCAGCTACAGATGCAGAAGTGATAGAGAGGTATCATCATTTCTATCCTATAACGTTTTTGCTGTCCTTCCTTAAAAGTCTGTGTTGATTTAAGGTTCTTTTCCCTCACAAAATCTTTATGGTAGCTAGCTAGCGTAGCTTTCAGATTTTATCTTGCCATATGTTTCAAGTTGTGTGCTTCAGTCTGCATCTGCTGAGTATCTGCTACAGTATGGCTACAACATCAACTCAAAACAATTGGGACTACAGCCTTTATAATAATTACTCTCTGCAGCTGTTGAAATCAGAATCCTTTAAAAAAAAATCTAAAAGCTGTAGCTTGTCTCCCTCTCTCTCTCTATTTTTATCTAAAGCAAACCCAAGCACATTTTGATGGGACTTTTTGAATTGAAAGATAGAAGCAGGGGTTTTTTTCAAGGTATAACATAAACACACACTGCTTTATACTATGGAATAAAGGTATATCTGGCTTTTGCCATGATATGTGACTTAAAGGAAACCCCATGTGGAAAAAAATGTTGTGGTACAATACGTCTTAGGTGTTAAAGGTCTCATTTGGAATGCAATATCGTCTAAGTTCTGCTTCTCCCAATAGATTTGCTGGTTGCCAGAACCTGAAGAATTTATTAACAGCTAAAACCCTAGCAACTCTGTTTCCCTCTCTTATGGCTTATGAAGGCATTCCCAACCTCTTTATCTCAACAGCTAGACAGTGAAAACAAAATCAACCTGTCTTTCCAGCAAATACATTCAAGCATCCGCATGCCGTTAGATGTGGCATCACTACAATGATTCAGAAGTTATAAAGAAATGTGCTTACAGTATCGAGGAAGAGTTTGATTCTGTAGTTCATAGAGAACTGCTTGATTAGACTAATTCATCTGCAATCTGAATGCAATAGCCACTTTTAGCTGATCCAGTAGTATTATTTTAAGACTGCTGTGATTAAAATGGTAGGCTTATAGGATCATAAAAAGATTCAGTTGTAAGGGACCTTAGGAAGTCAAAAGCTGGATCTCTAGTGAGGGCAGACCATGGTGCTCACGGCTTTGTCCAGCCAGGTCTTGAGAGCCTTCAAGGACAGAGGCTGCATAGCCTTGTCAGGAAACCTGCTCCACTACCTCACTGTCCTCTTGGAGAAAATAGTTTTTCCTCTTCTCTTGTTTAGACTTCCGCTCATTGTCTCTTACTCTCCCACCATTCACCACCAACCTGGCTCCAACTTCTTGATCACCTCATCTCCTCTCCATATAAAGCTATTAAGTCTGCCCAGGCCTTCTCTTCTCCAGACTGAACAAGTCCAGCAGTAATAACATAAAACAAAAAACAGTTTTATGTAGTTATATTTTTACACCAGTACCTAAAGAAAAGCAGTGCAAGAAAAAAAAAGGGAAGGCAACAAATACAGGGACAAAGGATGTGTGTGTGATGCCCAGGAATACATTTTAATAACAAAACCAGCTATTTTCTCTTTTACTGTGTTAACAAGTCTGCCAAATGAATGTCACTACTGTGATGGTGAGAAACTTCATTTTTAAGTTTCAAGACTAAATCAAGAAGCGATGTCAACACTTCTGAGATTGCATTGTGCTAAACAATATACAAGGTGAATTGCTCCAGAGCAGTCTTACTCCAGCCACCAGCTGGAGTACTGAATCTCAGTTCTTCTGGTTGTCTGATTTATAAGTGTCTGGAGTTGAGGAGCTGAACTCTGTCCTTTGGCATTACATTAGCAATGGCTTTCAGATTCTCCTTTGAATGAGTTCCTCAGTACTACTGAAAGCCATCCCCTTCCTTTGTGCATTAGGACTTGACACAAGATTCGAATTATTAAACTATATTGCTATAGAAGCTTTGGGAATCTTTCGGAAATAGAAAATAAGTCTTCTGGATTATTTTTTGACCTACCCGATATTTCTCTCATTTTACAAGGATGCTGCTTTTGGTGGAGATTTATTACATTTTCAGATATATGTCAGAAGTATCTACAATGATCAGACAGGTCTCTTCCTGTTACTTTTGTTTTATAAATTTAAGAATTAATAACTAGTAAATAAATGCAGAGCAAATTACTGCCAGGCCATAAAATGTTATATCATCATTTAATGAACATTAATGACAATTTAAAAAATGTTAAGGTTCAATCTGCCTAGGCAGACTCTAACTTAACAATTCTGTTACCTAATTAAATCTTGATTACCTACAAAATCAGCCAGCCAACATGTCTATATGTGGATGAAGTTACTCATTTTCTGCAGAATTTGCACCATGTAATACAAGGGCTTCTAAACAAGCTAATTTTGAGACACTGGAAGAAGAAGATGCACAGGAAACTTTTTCCTTCAATTATTGAACTATTACTTGTTTAAAATCGGTGGGAACGAAAGACGTACTGGAGTGAAGCTGATGTGCTGTTAATATAAGGTCTACCTGGTAGAGCGTTAAACAGTGTATTCTGATAATCAAGTTCACCTGAACCCAATTTAAAAGAAATTACAGACATTTTCTTTCTCCTTTTTTGAGAAGCACTGTACAATTTTTTCTCTCTCTAAATACATACATCTAAGTGAGAAAAATATACTAGGAGTTAACAAACAAAAGTATACTTTATCAAACTACTGCTATCTTTTTCTTCTCCAATTTTAGAAATGTATGTAGAAGTGAGCTAGATATGATCTATGTACAGATCCAAGGAGCATCACTTATGAAAAATATATGTAAACACTTGCAAAAATATTTCCCCATTAATCTGGGGAGTTTGTTGTTGCTTTTTCTAATCTTCCAAAATTTCCACAGGAGCTCCGTGGAGAAGGCACAGGAGCTGGGCAAGAGGGCTGCTGCAGTGTTTCTGTTTTAATGGATGGGTCTTCAATTCTTAAAGACAGTAAGTATTTAAATAAGTCAGATTCTCTATTTGTTTTCAGGGACAGGGTGAAGATGGTAATTATATGAAGCAAGTCTTACTCTTTCAAGGTTACTCCTCCCTACTCTGTCTCTCTAGTTTTTCTCTCCAGCTTAAATGTAGGCTAGAAGCACATGGAGAATAATAAATTATGGATAACAACTTCAATTCATAGACCTCATAACAGAGAACCCTCGGTGATCTGCACTTACTCTCCTATGCACCAGCAAACAAGCTATAAATCTTCTGAATGTTGTTACTAATATCCCTATCTTTTCCAGTAATTACAAGCAATATCTCAAAAAAATAGTTGCCTTATTCACTCCCACAGTATTGTGGAACAGTTTGATAACCATGGATTTAGCATTAGTGGAGAGTTCAAATAAAGTTTCGGTCTCAGTGGAAAACTGAGGTTTTAGTTGGTTACTAAGGACATATACTCATCTAAGAAGTCTTTTGCTTTGCTTATACTTTTTAGCTATTTTTTTTCCAAGTAGAAGGTAATAGTGTAGGAAAATTGGATGGAAAAAAAAAGAAACTAGAAACGTTAGTGAAATGAATACTGGATCGAATTCTTTGCATCCTAATTAAGCCACAATCTTGTTGAACCGGATTTTACTTGGTTAAACCCCAGCAAAATAGAGCCATTACTTCCAGAGTAATGCTAAGTAACCTATGCAACAGAAGACTTCCACAAGAACTTGCTTGTGGCCTGTCCACAGTACTGCCAAAAGGACATCTGTTTAAAGTAAATAATTACATCTCTTTAAAGTAAATAATTACTGCATCTTGCCACCAATGGAAACATGGTGAAAGGAAACCAATGCTGTTATGCAGTGGGTGTCTACAGCAGCAATGGCTGGTACTGGTTAGGTGTCATAGGAGCTCAGAGTAGGTTCACTCACCATGTACTTATAGAAGTTCATGACGAACTTTTGCAACCTGTGGCGGCTGTATTTAGACTAAAAGGCAATGAAGATATACTACATATTCCTCCAAAAGCTATTGCCCTGAATCAGCTATTAGGACTCTCACTTTTAACACAAACAAAACGGACTTAAGTAAGTGCATTAATAATTCCTCATGTCAGCAGCAATTTATGCAAAATATACTGGTGTCTTTTGATAGTTCAGGAAAGTTTTGATATAGATAAATTAATGACAAGTAAAAATCTCAGTTTTATATTAAACTCTCCAATAATCTGTTTATTAAATTCAGCTTGCATATGCTGCATGGGAGTGTTAGGACTAGGGCTGCCAAAACAAATTAGCCCTGGACAGCAGTTATGCAAAGATTATTTACTAGGCAAAATTTTATGTTACATGATAAATTTTTCTCAAACTTGCTATACTAAAATCAAATAGTTTTACAGCTAATAATAAAAAGACTAAAACCAAGAATGTGAGTTAACAGACATACAATGTGTCTCTGCAACTCATTCTCACTATCTTGTTCTTATATGCAGCCACCTACCAGCTGTAACTGAATCATTTTTTCCAACTTGTTAAAGAGTAATTTAGCTCTGTAGTTAATGTATTGCTGATAAGAAGGGAAATTTCCAAAACGAATTCCAATCTACTCTTTCCCTTATATACACATATATACATTCATGTGCAGCCACTGCTGCTGTGTTCCATGTGTTCAAACAGTAGGAGTCATCAGTAACAGCAGCTGCTCTGCATGGGGAAGATGGTATTCTTCTGAAAAACCAAGACCCAATTCCTACAGACCTTCATCCGTGAACAGCCTCAACACTCTGAATCACAGCAAGAGTCACACATTTCTATCCACCTTTTCCCATGAACGTTCAACAAGGATGATGGTACTGTGTGTCTTCTAATCAGGACTTAGACCCTAAGAATGAAAAGGTCAGAACAAGCGTGAGTAATTATAATGACTCTTACATTAGCTGTAATAGTCACCCAACAAGTACCTGAACAACAGAAGTACCTCTGCCCCCCATGGTTTCCATATAGCCTATGTTTAGTTTGTTTACAGGCTAACAGAGTGTCCTAGAGATTGCATATGTAATACCACAAAGATGTTTTATCAAAACAAAAAAAAAATCCAAATCACCAAATCACAGTTTATTTCACTACACACAGATAAAAATCACATTTAACCAACACTATCTAAAACTTCATGTTTCAGCAGGATTTACCTTCAGTAATGTCTTTGAAGGAATACCTTGAGAGGGCAATCTGCTGTCACAGGAGGATAATGCACCCATTACAAAGACCTTGTGCCAATATATCAGCTCTCCTTCTGTCATCTCTGGCTCAGCCTTCCCTCCGCTCTTCATTCTGGTCCTTGTGGTTGGCAGCTATCGAAATAACAAAGACCACAGTATATGACTTGAATGCAAAGAAAATAAATCAGCATGCTGCCTACCTCCTAATAATACTGTTCTCCAGATTGTCCATGGCTTCTGCAAAGGCTCCACATACACTTTGGGAAGGGCATGAAAGATTCAATACCAGAGAGGTACTGGATTAAAAAATTCTCAAATTCAGACTCCTTAACATTTCTCAAAGAAGTCAAGTGGCCCACTTCAAGAGTTTCTCTCGAGGACAGCCTATTCTCAAGCTATGTTCAGAGGAAGAAACAAGATGGTAGAGACTACAGAGCAGTACTAGCATTACTGGGACATTGTAGCTGTTCCCAACTCTTTTACAGACCCACTGGCTGATTTTGGAAATCACACTGCATCCCCTGCCTGTTTCCCAGTCTGCAAAGTGTGAATAATGATACTGACATTCTTTCTTAAAGTGCTGTTGGAACTGTGTATGTATGATGAGCACTTCATAAAAGCTGCGTGTAAGTATTATTCTTCTTCTTTTTTTTTTTAATTTGAGAGGCACTTAGATTTGAGTGAGAGAGATGCCATCTCTAAGAACCTCTTAAGACCTCAGAATTTGGTTCATACAATATAAGACTGACATGGCTGTGACATCCCCCATGTCATCAAGCTGTATTTGAAAATGCAGCATTAATTCAGCATGAGCTCGATTACAGACTCAAATCCTTCTGGTTGCCTTGTTAGAGGATTTTGCTTTTCAAGGGGTTCAACCCTCTCCAAAGTGATATGATTTGCAAAAAAAAAAAAAAAAAGCCCACAATGTATGCAAAGATTAGTTGCAGTGGTTCAAAAGAAAGTGGAAACCTTTCTGCTTAACAGCAGCATTCACTTCAGTAATCTACCACTGCATTTATGCCTCTCTAAAACCTCACCTAAATTCTCAGAAAACTGAAATTTTGTACACTGCTGCCCTGTTTCCTTGAAGCAAATTCTAATTTCCTTCCTCATCTAACCCATAAAAGGCCTGTTATTAAATGTCTACACCCTTTTCCCAGTTCCAACTCCTTTTTCTTTTGTTTTGACCTTTAATTCATGTGAGAAAACAATAATGTTCGACGATTTATACTTGAAGAGCAGGTGAGTGAATTTGTGCAAGGTGCAGAAGAACTCTGATTAATCCATCCATTTTCTGATATGCCTTTGTTTGTTTAAATAGATCTTACAACTGTCTTACAAAGAACAGCAAGCAGAAGTTTAGTTTGAGGATCAAATGGATCTTCATGTATCCTATACTCGTAAATATCATTATCCTTGTACAAATGCATCTTCGTATCTTGGACTACGTATTGAATATACAATTTTGTTTGTGAATATGTGGCATGACCACTATTCTGTGTATGTCATTATCTATAATAAAGTTATATAAAGCCATAATAAGCCTGTTTACTTGCAATGACTATATAGCACTTTCAGCATAGAGTGAATCAAAAGTCTAAAACAGAAAAGAAAATCAAACAAAGGGCCAGAAGTAATTCTGAAAGGAACAAGATTTGCTGTGGGTTAGCCCTGGAAGGCAGCTCAGGCTCCCCCAGCTGCTTGCTCACTCCTCCCTAGTGGAATAGGGGAGAGAATAGGAAGGGTAAAAGTAAGAAAACTCATGGGTTGAGATAAAGACAGTTTAAGGTAAAGCAGATGCTGTGTGCACAAGCTAAAAAAAACAAGGAATTCATTCACTGCTCCCCATGGGCAGGCACCTGTTCAGCCATCTCCAGGACAGCAGGGCTCCGTCACACGTAGCAGTTACTTGGAAAGACAAACGCCATCACTTCGAACATCCCTCTCTTCCTTCTTCTTCCCTTAGCTTTACATGCTGAGCATGACGTCATACGGTATGTTATATCCCCAGGGTCATCTGTCCTGGCTGTGTCCCCTCCCAGCCCCTTGTGCACCTCCAGCCTACTTGCTGGTGGGGTGGGGTGAGAAGCAGAAACGGCCTTGGCTCTGTGTAAGCACTGCTCAGTAGTAACGAAAACATCCTTCTGTTATCAGCACTGTTTTGGTCACAAATCCAAAACAGAGCACCACAGGAGCTATTATGAAGAAAATTAACTCTATCCCGTTCAAAACCAGTACAAGACTATAGGTGAATTTCTAAGTAACACGAGAATGCCATGTTGCTGAGCTCAGCATCCAGTGAGTAGGTGAGCTATGGTGGAATGAAAACCAGAGCTAAGGGGTTCTTTTTCATGGTGAGAGCCAGAGGAGGGTGCACAGAAAAGAGTGGGGAGAAAAACTGACTGGCAGGTTCAAGGTTGCCAGGCTGTGGACAAGGAGAAGGGTAGAAACCTACCAGTGGACTAAGACAAATGACGTGAAGTGTGGGGGAAACCAATAGGCACACATGCGGACTGAGAGTGGCAGAGAACAGCAACAGAAATAATGGGATGCAGGAGGAACACTTTGTCAATATGAGACATGGGAAACTGTTTGACAATGGCAGAATAGGGTGAACAGCAAGTCTGAAAATAAATCTGAACTCTGGGTAGCAGACGCAAGGGAATACATTGACCTCTGAAAAATGTCATGGACTAAAAAAGTTAGTTCAAATGCAAGCCAAAAAAGCAGAGAGATCTTCATAAGTCTGCCCTTAGTAAAACAGGTAGACTCCCTTTCTTGTTACTAAATGCAATTTTTCAGAACATTAGTGCCAGGAAGGTTTGAACCCTTTTGGCTGTCAACCCTAGCAAAGAACCATTTCACACACACGTCAGTATGTGAACCTGACTTTGAATCCACAATGTGCCACCTCTTGCAGAGCCTGAATCTGAGACAGCTGATAACAATTGTCTTTCAGCCTTTGAGTTGCAGAGCTCTACTAAATAAATGGGCAAAATAACCTTATTAGTTATCCGTCCTTATCAGAAACTCTCAGCTCTCCCTATGAAAAAAAGCGCCCTTGCAGCATTGCTTCTACAGCTGCACTGTCTATTTTAGCCACTGCAAACACATGGGGCAGCTACCCCAGTTAGCCTCTAATAACGATGCACCAGCCATTGGTATCACCTTCAAGGACATAACACTAGTCCCTAATCTAGCAAGCTATGGTGTCATCTTCTGCCAATATACTCAATCTCATAATCTCCTTCCCACAGACATCATCACAGTTTATTGAAGATAATGAAACGGTCATTTTTATTAAAATACATTGCCTATTTTAATTTCCACAAATCAAAATTTTCTTCAAGTTTGATTTGATTTTTTCTCTACAACTGCTTTTAGCTTTAACGCAAAAATGTAATGTGCACAATACTGCAATCTATTAAATGGAACACAAATGATATGTTACTGGCCATATTTTAATGTGGATGCACTATTATTCAAGTCCAAAAAATTGCTATAGTAGATTGGCAATGTCTTAAAAACTCTATCTAGCTGTATCCCAGCATTTTCTTCTTTTTTAAGGATGAACTCTTCTGCAAATTTTTATAGAATATCTTTCCTGGGATTTTTGACATATGCAAAAATGCAGACTTTAAGGCTATTTAAGTTTAAAAATTTCTTTCTCTAGAGAATCATGTCAATCTCACAATGGCTCATTGCCCCATTTGTAAGACAAGAATAACGTTTTTCTTTTCCCTTAAACCACCCTTTGTTCACACTGTCTACTTCACCTGTAAACTCCCTGTAGCTGGAGTTCTTCCTTGCTCAGGAATAGCAGAGCTATTTAAAGGGAGTCCAAGCACTTCAAAGCCTTTTGTTCTAACGCAACATATATATACTACGTAATAACCATTACTTCTACATGGCTAATTCTCACACTTCATGTCCTATCCCTTCTCATCTTCAAATGTGTTGGCATATTTCTATTGATTTGACTAAATCCCCTGTTTTCAACATTTTAAATCATTGTATCCTTCTTCTCAAGGGCTAATTTTACCTTCGGAGGAACCAGCACTGCACATATGAGGGAGATATTCTAATACTTTCCCTCTAAGTTGTACTGTAATCCAAACAGTCTGGTCTTCAAAGCCTTTCAGCCTTCAAGCATTTAAAAAATAATTTACAAATCTAGTCTTGGCATAGGTATCCTGTTAAGGGACAGAAGATCAAATATGTTTTTCCAGGGATCTGACAACAACATGGCTCTGAGGAACATGTGATCGACCAGTGGCTTTTTCATCCCCTGAGGGAGGCCTGTTCCCACCCTGGGTAACTGGCAGACTCGAAGAAGCATCTCCTTTCATTTACTCAGGAATTACTCTTTCTAATCTGCAAGTGCTGATGTAGCACAATCGGGGGCAGACACACTGCAATAAAGGTTGCAAGGAAGAAATTGCAATGCTGGAACGTAGTCAGTGGATTCATTTTAATGGTTCTGCATATGGCTAGATACAAAAAGGCGTCATTGATTTCCTGCTGACCCTCTCCTACAAGTTAATGAATGAAAGCTACTCATGTTAAAAGGCATGCAGCATGAGAAGGTCTGCTACTACCATCAAGACTGTAAAGAAAAACGGATAAGCAGGGTTTGAGGTAATACCTGTCACGTAAGGAAACTGCCCAGGTTTGGGATGCACAGAATCCACTGTGCATGGCAAACCAATGTGAATCTGGCACTATCTCTTTATTTTAACTCCTCCTTTTCAATTCTTATCTTGTTGCACCGCTCAGAGAAGCAGTACTTTGAAGGAGCTGGACCCTGCAGTGTGGTGCAGCAAATACACCTGCACTACTCAACTCTAACTCATCAGTCTCCAACATTTGATCCAGTTTCTTTGGTTCACCCAAGACAAAGAGGTAAGAAAATTGCTTCTGAAGAAGGGGTAACAATATTTTTTTTGGTTCAAGTAAGTCCTGAATAGGGATGAAAGATGTCTGCTGTCCCGTCTATCTTTCACACAGAGACCTACACGTTGCTCCAAATTTCACTCTTTTTTTCACACACAAGCAGACCTAAAACCACTTTGTCTCTACTTAGGTGGATCAAGTGTAGGCTCAGACAGGCAAGGATTTGTCCTAAGTCACCTAGTTTTCCATGACTATAAAATTATATTGCCAGGAATCCCACTTAAATCAACTGTACTATTTGCAATGCAAGATGCTGAAACACATTGAGAATAAGTGGTAATAAGTAGCCCTTAAAAAAAACCACATTTCTTTTTCTAAGTTTCCCTTTCTTCTTTTCTTCCCTTTCTCCTGCTTTCCCTTTCAGATTTTTACTTTTGGATCTTGCTTCTCTTATCACTAAGTTCTTGTGTACTTTCTTCTTTATCATAGCTAAGAATTATGTGGAGATGAGATGGGACTAGAGGACGGTTTTCTTGCTTTTCCCTGTGGACATGGCAATAGTTTGCTGGTCAGCATGAGCTATAAAGCAGACTCTGTTTCACTTCTTTCCTTTCAAACTTTCTATTAAATATACCTCATTTCTTTCCATCCTTTCTTTCATTGTTGTTTTCATAATGCAAAGGAGAAAATCCACAGCATGCTCTGACGCATGACCGCTCTGAATGAGTTATCTCTACCTTTCTCCCCTTGGCTAATTTTGAAAATTAAACATGAGCACACTAACTACTACAGGCAGGTATATTTCACCAACTTGATACCAGCCTTGCTTTTGATCTTTACATTTGTTTTTAATACCTTTCTCTACCTAACACAAGTATAAAGAGAGTTTTTATTTCGGAGCTTGAGGATGGAAACCCAGGAACTCTGAATTTTGTCTTTAGATCACCACTGCTTTTTTAAATAGATCTGGGTAAATTTGTTCATCTCTCTAGGGTTCAGTATCTTCTCTAATGTCACATACTGCCACGCACTTAGTGCTCTCACAAGTATCTGAATTCCTCAAATGAAAGGCAGGACAAAAGTGAAAGCTATTTGAGTACCTACCTTACAAAGGTGTCATGATTTGAGGCTTAATCAGTGTTAGACCCTCAGAAGAAAAATTGCTCAGTATCAGTATTCTGATTAGATTTGATCATGCAGATTTTTAAAATTACATAGCTCATAAAGAAATCAGTGATTCAAATAAGAATTTGGAATTTTTCACCAAAAGCAAGCATAGCCTATGTAGAAAGGAAGTTAAAATTAATTTTGAATACAGTGATATTTAAATGGTCTTTCATTGCGATGCAGGAGGGAGTACCTGTGGCCATGTCTATTGCTGCTCTGTGGGATTGCTCCCCACTAGCACCCCAGCAAGGGCACTCCACGAGGAAGGATCCACCTCTTGATGCCTCCAGAGCCCCCATTCACACTGTCTCACATTCCTGAAGCAGTTATGGCACTCCTAATGCTGTTCCAACACTAGCTTCTACACCAGCTCATCTGATGTCACATAATTCCAAAATGATTACAGATTGCTTCCTCACTGACAGCACGGTAGCAGAGATAAAAGGAGGATTCTGGCCAGAAAGGGCCTCCAGTCTCCTTTGTTGCTCTGCCAGGATGCTGTCTGCACTTGTACTGGCAGCATGGGTAGAACCCAGCAACAGAAGCCCAGATTTGGTAGCTGGCCCAGATTATGCCAGAGCTGACCTTGCAAGAATCAAGTTAGTCCAAGTCTTAGCCACAGGTGACAGCAATGGAACAGATGGAGAGACGCTTCCAGGTAAGGCTGATGCCAAGACCAGCCTCACTCCACTCCATTATGAAGAGCCTTGTGGGAAGGCTCCTCAGCCCAAAAGCAACTTCAGAAGTCAGGCATTGGCTGAGCCTTTCTGAGAACCACGCTCTGCACCGCTTAAGACACATGGAAGTCCAGCCTGCACACAAGCAGACCAGCCATGGGTAAGCGTCAGGAGTTGGCTGCACCCACCAAACAGAGCAGAGAAACCCACCGACACCCTAATAAATCATACGACACTGCACTCTTTCTTGTTCCTTCACAGCATGCCAGCATTGCAAGCCAGATGTTGCAGAAGTGTTTCCAGGGCAGCTTTGGCGGAATGTGACATGTCTTGTGAAGGATGCCCTTTAGTACAGGGGATCCGTCAGTTCCTATAGTATTAAGATATTTTCCTCAAGAACCATCAAAGACTAGAAAGTACAGAAAGTCCAAGAATTTGGTCTTATGGATGCTGAGAAAAGGGGAAACACAGTGTAACCACTGGAGGAGTTGGTAACAATCTCATTCTTTGTCTTACAGCTATTTTGTACCTCAAATGCATTACCAGTGCTACTCTGCACACTCTGCCACTGTGTATCCTACTGGATTTTCATACAAAACCAATTCTTTGCTCTCAAAATTGGCTTTTGTAATGAAAAAGACCTGAAATGTGAAAACTGCTTTCTTCAACCTGCCTCAAACCTGGTTTAAAAAAGGTAGAAGAAAAGGCAACTGAGCCTTCACAAAAGGCAAGCAGATGGCCAGCAAACTTGACATATACTGGTCCAACCGAAAGAACTGGATTGATTTTGTTCTTTATGTGCTTCTCAGTTAACATGCCAAGCCACTGTGCCTCTTGCATTTTCTGTGTGTAAAACCTGCTTCTAGCCTAATAGTTTTCTTTTCCTGTTGGTTTTTTTTTTAAGGCAGATCA
The DNA here is from genome assembly GCA_013399095.1 of Psophia crepitans. Taxonomy (NCBI): domain Eukaryota; kingdom Metazoa; phylum Chordata; class Aves; order Gruiformes; family Psophiidae; genus Psophia; species Psophia crepitans. The sequence continues at coordinate 768,411 of VWZZ01008412.1, read as the reverse complement.
CAAACTTTTAAAGACAATAACCATCATCTATTCTTCAAACTCCTTCCTCCCATCTTCCACTCATATTTTATGAAAAATAGGTCTCAGCTGAAGGCATTCTGGGCATTTTGTGTATAATGCAAGTGTAATGTTATTTTAATGAATGTTTGTACAGTACTGGTCCTTTAGTTAAATTATGTAAAAAACAGGTGCATTGGACATGGGTAATAGGAAAATAAGTTTGTTTCAGGAGCCTAATTGCTATGCTGATGGCTATAATAACAATACTGGCAGGCATTTGCTGTTTTGTTTGAGTGTGATCATTTTTGCAGTGAAGAAATACTGGAAACACAGAATCCGGGTATTCTTCCACTGCAATTTGTTTGTGGGGTTTGTTTTGGGGCGTGTGTGTTGGGCTTTAATTTGGTTTAATTTATTCCAAATACGTGGTCTCACTTACTTAGATCAGAGACAGCCGAATTTGCAGACAGCTGCAGAAAGCCCAGTAAGTAGGCTTTTTTCTTTGCTATTATTGGTCACAGTTAATTTTTAGCCCAAGTCTGTCTTTTGACCATTTTCTATTTGCATCCTGCGTGTTCTGTTTGAAATACCTCACAAGCTAGAGACGTTCCACCGTACACAGTTGATCTAATTCAGAAAGGCTTTGCTACTAGCTACGCTCATGTGCCGATATTGAGCAATGCAAAATAATTCCTCACAAACACGAGTATTCTTCTACCACGGCTTGCACCTTAATCAAGCAAAATCAGCGGAAGACTCTGCTTGACCTCGCCGTGCTTTGGCTCAGATTTGCAGAGCCTGGTGTTTAAAGGTATTCAGGTGACTAAGGGAGCAGGAAGCACCCTGTGGATTCCCCAAGTGTCATAAAATATGACCCAAGTCCCAGATGATTCACTAAAAATTCCTTCGCCAATGTTGTAACTGGCAGTATGGATTCCATTCATGCTTAATCCTTGGGTTTAGATAACGCTGTGGTGAGTGTAAGTACTCGTGACAAGAATCTGTACCCGTGTGGGTATCTTCTGAATTAACACCTTCAACTTAACAGTCTCCAGCTAAACTAACAAAAGCAGATTTACAGAAATACAAGGCTGGATGTTGCATTCCGTAGTTGCCTTCTAATTCAAGAGCAGTTTCAACAACAGGCGGCTTCCATTTTGCAGACTGTGCTTCTGAACGCTGAGCCAAAACAGCCCGCACTGTTGCACTGACATAAGACCCTTATCCTTAACTATCCTCCAAGACTGAAGCTTATTCACTCACTGTTAACAACAGATTAAATTACCAGAAGTGTTGAGCAGTGCTCTATTTAACAGTATTCTCTATTATTCTTGCTAGAAATTTGCTTCCGATGTAACTATTTTATGCATCTGTTGTAAATGGGAAATGATATTTCAGTTTAACAAAACCTCTTTGTTATGATGCACACCCATTATTAATGGATTACACTTTTAATCCACTTTGTCACATAAATAGAAAATCTACGGTTTGATAGGATTAAGCATTTATCAAAGATTTTTTTTATTAGTGTTTTTCAAACACAGAGTTATTTTCTACAGAATTTTTTTTTTGTACTAGTGTTTTAAATTCTTCAAAATAAATGTTTATTTTGGACTTTAAAGTCAGGCAGTCACTGCCTTCCCAACAGATCAGTGACTCACTCATACTCCCATTAACTTCAATAGGAAGAGGAGCACGGCCCAAGAAAACAATCTGTAAAAAATAAATCTATATTCTGTCAACCCAACAGACATTAAAGGAACTAATTACAAATCTCAGAATTGAGGACAGTTGAAATGATATAGCATATAAAGATATCTTTAATAATTATCTTGACAATTTCTAATCACATTTAAATTCCTGTGAAGTTATCGAAACATTTGAGTAATCTGAGCTTGAGATGCTTTCTATTTACTCAGAATTCAAAGAGCTCCTTTCAAGTGAAAGGTAGAAACAGCTTTGAAGAGAAATGACAAAGGAGTGAGGGAAACCCTAAACAAATCATACTTCTGATTTAAGTATTATGTCCTTAATGTAATCTTCTACATTTTTCATATTTCTTACAGACTTTAAGCAACACATTCAATATTGATCTGAGAGAAAAATAGTCATTGAATATTTTTTCTGAATACTATCTCGAGCATAAATTGTAAAACGACTCTGTATGTTTTGCCTGTTTGAAATGTGTGGCTCTACAGCTTGCCTTTTAGTCTCTGCACCATGCCGTTGGAAATTATTTGCAACATTCACAAAGACTTCCTCGTCCCCGCTCCCACTGGCAGAAAATATATACTATTCATTATTTTTATGCAAATGATGGAACAGTTAATCATCTGCTTTAAAAACAAAGGGCTTGGACATTATTAAAGTCCATAAACCAGCAAATCCTGTATTTGTATTTATACAAATTGATCTTGCCATTGTCATGTTTAAAACAAAACACATATTAAGAGCACCAGTGAATTCTTGCCTATAAGCCTTCTCCTCTTCTGTGTTTGTTTGCATTCAGGTCACTTTTAGAGTCTGACTTTTCTGTCTTTTTTCCCAGCCACAGTACTACTATGGCCTGCCCATACCAATAAAGGAGGCAGAATTAGGCCCTTAATTTGTAATGGACCGCAAGTTGTTGCAAAACCAGCACATACTATTAAAAGCACTAGAAGTTAAAAACCATAGTAGGGATACAACCTTTAACTGGATTTGGTGGTCATCTCAAAGCCATTCTGTACAACGCCTCTCAAGATTTTGAGGGGGTCTCCAGGCGCTACAGCGATAAAAATACTAAATATCCCTAGGAATGAGTACTCTACTGCTTTTAAGCATGTAAGAAAAAAAACACTGAATGGGAAATACTAATCGGCTTCAACAGCAAGACAAAAAGATTATTGAACTTAAAAGTAGTGGGTTTTTGGAATTTGCTTAGTAATACGCCCATAGAGGGAAATCTACTGAGAACACAAAGCATGGCAGAGCTCTGCTGAGTACCAAGTCTAGAAAGTGAAATATTTTTAAACTGATTGCATAGCATCCCTTTCACAATATGATAATAGTAACAATAATAAATAATAATAGTGTAAGAACAGAAGGATGTTTTGAATTGAAGGCAACACTTTAAAGTTCTAAAAGGAAAATATCCTTACCCCATTTTTCAGAAAAAAAAAGCATTATACATTAGGATAAAAGTACACAGGCTATGTTATTCTAAACCTACTCTGTTTCCTGGTAATGTTTAAGTGATGTTAGTCATCATGAAAATTGTTTTGAGAATAGCAAATATATTTGCAGAACCAACTGATTAAATTTATTTCTTTGATTTCCAGGAGTTTTGGGGAAGTTCTGGTCTAAAAACTCGCATCATCACATGGTGAAGTAAGATGAAGCACTTGACACTTCAGATTTCACTGCTAGAAAGTCCCTCTGAAGGGAGCACATGATGTGCATTATTCATATTTTTAGGCTATGGGCATCAGGCTTACTTCATACGGCAGCGTGAGCTACATGTTGATCACACCGTACTCTTACCGAGAAACTTGCTGGGTGACTTCAGGGTGCTCGTTTCCCCCTCTCTGAAACAGCACTTGCTTACTCAGATGGAAACCGGAGGAGAATAACGCACTGGCTGGATTGCGCTACTTTTGACGAGGAATCTTTCTGACCTTTAGGGCAGCCGGCTTGTAGAAGTGCCGAGTGATCCCTCCTTTGCCCTTCAACGCGTTTCTTCATGCGAGGAAGGGTGCTGTGAGCTCCGCTCCCTGCACTCTCCCTCTGCTGAACGGGTTAGATCTGATTAAACTGGGTGTTATCATCTTTGATACCTTTTTGTTTCATTTTGGCCAGGGAGAGGGGAACACAGGACCCATCACGTTTCTACACACACAACGGTACGGGCAATATTATTCATCTTTTTTTTTTTTTTTTTTTGCTTTTGCTTTGAAACACCGGCACGCTGAGCGCAGAACCACAAACCCAGCCCACGCCCCGAGCAGATGCCAAGGACGCCCGCCCGGCCGG
>VWZZ01008412.1:635944-763825 GCA_013399095.1 Psophia crepitans | reverse complement strand
GTGCCCGCCCGCGGCTCTCTGCTGCCGGCGCCCTCCGCCGGGGCACCCCGACACCTACCGCGGAGTCTCTGCGTGGCCGTGTGCCGGGGGTCGCTCCCAGCCGTTCGTGCCCTCCACNCGGGCCGCCGGGGGGGCAGGGGCGGCGGGCGCTGCTCCTGTGGGGAGAGCCGGGGCTCGGCGTGGCGTCCGTTTCACTTCCAGGCTGAGCGGCGCGGCTCCACAGCGAGCCGCCTCCAACTTCGGCGGTTCAGCCGCTTCTCCCCTCTCCGCCTTCAGTGCCGCCCGTGGCGGTGCCCGCCGCTTTAGCGCTGCTGGGGGAGCAGCGCTGGCCGGGAGCCGGTGGGTGCCCGGGGAGCGCCCCTCGGCGCGGTGGAAGCGGCGAGGAGCAGCCCCGCTGCCGGGGTCCCCCCGTGCGGGCAGCCGGTGGGGGCAGCGCTGCGTGAGATGAGGCTGCTCCGGCGGATCGGCTTCGCGTGGGTAACTTCCCTCCCTCCCCCCCGCTCCGTAAAAGCACTCTAGAGGCGTTAGGGAAGTGGGGAGGCGCAGGGAGTGCTAAATACCTTAATTGTTCTGGGAGTATTTTGGCCATGAGGTGTTTGTAGGATTTATTTTGTAAATATTGAGCGTGAAAGTGAAGTCGGAGGGAAAAGCTGTGAAGTGAGTTCCGCATTCAGCGCGGAGACCGTCTCATTATTCTTGGAGAGAGAGCGTCAGCCTGTGGTAACATTCTGTACTGCTTTGAGAAATGGCTTTGCCTTTACGTGCCTGCCTTTGCAGCGGCGAAGGGTTTGCACAAGTGTCGGGGTTGGTGGTTTTTCATTCCTGGCCTCTACCTTGTTATTACGTGCTCTCCAGTTAACCGTTTACAGCCAGTACGTTCTCATCGAAACATACTCGTAAGAACAGACCTTGTTCACTGGATGCGTTTATGTTTATTTTGTACGTGCCCTAGTTGAGTAGAAAACAAGCTACAGCAACAAAGTAAGGCTGCAGGAGCTTTAATTTCCATTAGAATACTAAAAAAGCTCTGAACAGAACAAAAAGTGATGCTGGAACCATAGGCAGTGTGTCAGGCTGTTCTGCTGTGCTTTTGCTTTGGCAAATACAGTGTATAATCACTGTAGGACATAAAAAATATCAGTCTTAGCAGTGGTTTACAAAGAATACTGGTGTCTGTGATGTAGAGAGAGTCTTCAGGAGAGATCGTTCATTTTCTGAAATCTCAAAGGCATGTGGAGTGTCCGAAGAGATAAGCACCTCCGTTTCTACAAAGCAAGACTTGGTCCCCATGGTGAGATTTATCCCAGTAAATAAGAAATGATCTCACTGATTGTGTGACTGACTACATTTTCCCATTGCAGGAGAGATGAAACCATGAAATATTTCATCTCAGGGGTTGTGTTGATGGAGGTCTATAAAAAGATGGGACTTGACCACCTCTGATCTAAATAGGTTGGAGGTAAAACGAATTACTAAGGTTTTCCTGCTCTTCATTTCTTCCTTGTCCCCTTCAAGGAGAAGCTCATGCTAACTGTTCAGAGTGCAGGCGAATACATGTGGGGGGAAACCAGCCCCACCTCAGCTCGGAAACTCCCTGCAGTACTGCAAATGCCTGGAAAGCCTGACACAAGATTTAAGTCTCTAGCTCTCAGTTTATTCTGCAGAGTATAAAAGATACTTATATATAAAAATATCTATAAAAAGGTCTTGATATTACTATATACTTCACATTTCTTTCTCCTTGCTACCTCAGCTATTTTAGATGATAGGTAATTTGCTATCATCTGCAACAAATTCTGGATATACTGCTCTATTATGGTCCTTGGCTTTTGGGAGTTCCGTTTCAGGTTTGCATATAGAAAGCAATAGATAGGCTATTAAAAGCATATTAAAAGTTGATGTGCATCGGATGTAGATCTCTCCAGCAACATTCAAGCTGACTGAGGTCCCCATGAGAAATTTTCAGTTTCTCTCTTCGGAGAGTGAACTCTCCAGTTTTTAAATGGAAGATACCCATTAAAAAAAAAAGAGGTGATCCAAGTCCACATTCAGTACTGGGAGACTAACTCTAGGTCAGACTAAATGAGAATACCAATTAAAATCTTGTACTTTCCTAGAGGAAATGACTGTATAGCAAAGGAAGCCAGCTTCCCCTTTCCCCCCGCTTTCTGGTTAGCGATAACTAGGAAGCTCTGAGTCTCCCATACTGTGTTTTATTACTGAAGACTTGTTACGTACTGCTATATTGTGTAACGGTAGCGGGGCTGTGACACCTCGTCTTCTCATTCACATGACACTCTGTTCTCACTCCAGACTGTAGTTTTTTTCCTGGTGTACCTGGTGTGTCGTTGATCTGGCAAAACTGGTTTTCTGTGTTACAATCTGAAGTCCACGTGTTTTTTCTGAGACTGAAGTCAGGAAACATCTGTGCCATGTATATATGTTTCAATACTCTATGTGTCTGTGGTACAATACACAGGTAGCAGAGCCAGACTCAGTTTTAAGTGAGCTATATGTTGTTAAATCATTTGCTTTGGCAAGTGCTTGATATCTTTTTTGTTTTTTCTTTTGGTGTGAATATGCTAGAAAAATCTTGCAACGTAATTTTTTTTTTTCTTGTACTCTCCTCTGAGTTTCTAGCTCATCTCATAAGGCAGAAGGCAACAACAGAAATCATCCAGGTCTGTAAATCTCTGAAATTTCAGCCCATTGATTTTTACTGGAGAAAATATATGTTGTTATGTTCATGAAATAAATATCTCTGTTGTAAGTCATATTTAATTCCAGGATATCTTATTTCTATTTTTCAACCTGTGTAAAGGTAATACCCTTCCTTAGAGTATCATCCATTCTCCTTCCTGAATGTAACCTAGGATTCTAATACGTAATTCCAGGGTAAATAATTTCAACTGTCTCTGTAGTAGTTAAGCTATTTGGCTTATTTCCAGTGGAAAGTTTTGGGGAATAGAATCTCTAAGTATGTATGTGACATAACTGGAGTACTGTGTCCAGCTCTGGGGTCTCCAGTACAAGGAAGACATGGGCCTGTTAGAGCTAGTCCAGAGGAGTACCACAAAGCTGATCAGAGGGCTGGAGCACCTCTCCTACAAGGACAGGCTGAGTTGTGTTTGTTCAGCCCAGAGAAGAGAAGGCTCCAGGGAGACCTTATAGCAGCATTCCGGTACCTTAAGGAGGCCCACAGGAAAGACTGAGAGGGGCTGTTTACAAGGGCAGGGAGTGATAGGATGAACGGGAATGGATTTAAACTAAATTTAGATTAGATGTTAGTAAGAAATTCTTCACTGTGAGGGTGGTGAGGCACTGTCACAGGCTGCCCAGAGAAGCTGTGGCTGCGTCATCCCTGGAAGCGTTCAAGGCCAGGCTGGATGAGGCTTTAGGCAACCTGGTCTAGTGTAGGGTGTCCCTGCCTGTGGCAGGGGGGTTGGAACTAGATGGGCTTTGAGGTCCCTTCCAACCCAAATCCTTCTATGACACATGATGAGGAAAATAGCATGAAGTGTTTTACATAAGGCAAATTACATCTGCGTAATCAGGATAAACCTATCTTCTCTATTTTCTTACAAATACCCTACTTCTGCAGCCTGGTTTATAGCCCTCAGCTGTAAGAGTGCCTTCTGCAGATTTCTGTAATGTCAGATGTGATTACATGTGGTGCAGAAAGACCTCACATAAAAACAAGCACTACAGTAGTGGCAATAGCTTTAATGTGTTTGCCAGTCATACACATCAAATCACCATGGACTCTTCTTAGGTTCCTACCACAGGGACTTTACGGAGAGTATTTTTTGTCAGAGTGTTTTGGGGCTGATTGAGTGAAACAAAGGCAGATTGCAGAATAGGAAATCAGCTACAGAGGAGCCAAAGTACATACAGGCCTACTGAATGTGCTAACTTTGTAGGAGCTATAATGTATAAATGGATCTCCTAACACTAGATGATCAATATTTAGTTTCCCCTTTTTATGACCTGCACTGCATGACTTGCGTGATGGTCACAGATAAGCTGGCTCATTGTCTAGTCTACAGTGCTTGCTTCGCTGCTGTTTCATGTGTGGGAGGTTTTTGGGTTTTTTGTTTTTTTTTTTTTTAGTCCTACCGTGCTGATTGTGGAAACTCTTTTTTCACATCACTGTTAGGATGGTTTTGCTCTGTTCTGCAAACTCTGATACATGGCTAGACTTTACATACTGGTTTTTGAGAGGTACTACTGTATCTAAAAACCCCTAATGTTCAGGCTCTCTGTTCAGTGCTCCTCCAGGTTCCTCTGGGGTTGGCTAGCTTTTTCCTCTGGTAATACGATCTGTTTGTTTGCTTGTTAGTTAGAAAATATATGTAAACTGCAAGGTTGTGTTTGTAAGAGAATTGGGGACCTGTTGCAGTGTGCTGATTTCTCTCAAGTTCCTCTGCTTTCAAGAAAAATAGTTACGCTTCCACGCACCAATGCTCAAACGAGAGAATCTTCAAGAACTGTAAATGCTATAGGGTGATAATTAGAATTGACTCAAGCAGAATGTGATTTTTCCAGGAAAAACTGAACATTAAAAACTCCCCTTGATTTGAAACTGTTGAGCGTTATCTTCCCTGAAGACAAGGCTTTGACCTACACGTTCTTTATCTTGGTATCTTTTCTTTAATTAGAACAGGATGAATATTAAAGGAGGCTATACTTTCCTGTCTCTAATACGCTTGAAAATGAATCTCATCTTTTAGAGAGGAGATTGCAGTACAACTAGTATGCTGACAATCCACTACCAGCAGTGATCGGATCATGTTTCTTCCCCTTTTTCTCATCTGGTTTCGTTTTGGTTTTCTTCTTCCCCAGTGTGTTTTATTGAGCATGGCTTGAGTCGCAGTTGGTCCTACCCCAGTGGATGTTAATCTACTGCACCAAAGAGGTGGCTCTTTTGAGGAATATCTGCATAGTTTAAGATTAAATTGCTTTTCTTATCATGTATCTAGGTCTCCTCAAAGGCAAATAAATATTTACATATTAAAACAACTGCTGCTTCTACTGAGCTGGTGTTTTTGTTATTGATAAGAAATACGCCTCTTTGGGGAGAGGAAAAAAAGGGAGAAAGTGATAAAACAGTGGAGAGAGGGCCTGCAGCTTTAGGGTATGATTTTTAGAGGTTATCAGGGGTTAGAACAGTTCTGTAACGTTTGGTTAGAAAGCATTTGAAGTGCTTTCAATAGCAATGAAAATACTGAGCTGTTCCCCTGATAACAAGCAAAAAGTGCATTCAGTGATTTAATGAGTGTTTCAGCAGTCTATATATCCATATCATCTGTTTTCAATTAGGTTGTACTCTGTGTAGTTAACCCCTTAGTGTGAAGAAAGACTTCAAATACTTGAACCACATCCATGCGTTGTGTTTTGTGCTCTGATAGCCCCATCTGTAGAACCTCCCAGCATCATTAAACACGAGTATCGGTCACAGCAGTTTTGGCCCTTGAGCAAAAGTGCTCAAACATCAGTGAAACTTTAAACATCTCCTCAGGTCTCATGGATGGCAGAAGTCCCCGGGGCTGGAGCCGTGGCAGGTTGGTGATGTTTTGACCTGTGCCAGAAGCTCTGTGTGGTGGCTGTCCCCTTCCCTCAGCTGACTCGCTCATACAGTGTACCTGATGGGTGTGTTCTAGCTGTTCGGGCTGGAAAGTTTTGGGGTCTTAACAGAACGCTGATTCTGACCACATTTGGCATCTTGTAAACCTGAAGAGATATTGGCAGCTAACTCAATAGAGGGAGCTCCGCCACCTTACTGTTAGACGCGGCGAGCCTCTGCTTTTCCCAGACCTCTGGCTTCAGCTTGAAAGTTACGTTAAAAGTCTTTGCTTCTTAGCAGTGTTCTGTGGTGCCGGGCTTTGCTTCTGAAAGCATCTTACTTTCATCACAGGCTTCCTGTTGCATGAAGGAGAAGGAAGGACAAATCCGAATCACGTAATAGGCAAACGCAAAAAGATGACTCAATTAGAGATCCTTGGTTTTTCTGCAGCAAGGCATTCTCTGTTTTTTAAATGGCTGCATTACAGAATCAGGTGTTTAAATGACCTTTCCGTGTCTGGGGGTGTCTTCATGGAGAAACACAGAAAGAATTAGAATAAACAGAGGGTACTTTCTAGGGATGAAATGGGCCAAGAGTGGTGCTGCATGAAATGGGGTACAAGCAGGCTAAGGGAATGATTGCACTAGGTGGACTGTTGTGCTGAGTGAAAGCTAGAACGCTTCTAGTATGATGTATTAAGTAGGACCTTTATTTAACAAAAATTATTCTTTCAGTAATTCCTTTTAGGATCATAAAGGAAAACTGGACTATGTTTGATGTGCTGTGACAGGGTCTGGATTCTGGACTACTGTAAAAGAAAAACTTAGGTGTGTGCTGGTATGCTTTTAACCCATTCCACGTCTCTAATACAGAAACAGGTCCATACAGAAAGCTGATAACTGTTCTGCAAACCTAGGTCTCTATATTTTTCTTGCATCTTTTATTTTTTTGAAATATTGTTTCTCATCAGACTCTTTTGAAACTGATTATGAAGCCCTGTTAAGGACTAGTCCCTTAGAAAAATAATCCTTCAAATCAGGTCATCTTAAAGTAAACTTGTCATGAACTCAGCATTATTCTTCAGTCAGATGAATCCTGCACAAATACCGTTTGTCATTTGACTTGCTGCAGGAGTTGCATTTTTTCCTATTTTTTCCCAATTTAACTAGAAAAAAATAACAGTAGATATTGGATAACAAAATAGATGTAGTTTGTATACAGCTAGAGCTAAATGTGGCATCTTACATGACTGACATATTTGCATATAGTGTGTGTTTGAGTGTGGGTTGGTTTGTTTGTTTTTAAAAATTGGAACAACTCATTTTTCGAGAACTCACTGTGGAGTTGAATGGGTTTATCATGCTGGCCAGGAAGAAGTGCTAAGGCTCATTGATGCAGTTTATCTGTGGGGTGGAATGGTAAATGGTCACTTAAGGCTCTGTAACTGGGTAGCTTTCAGAGAATACCTGGTTTGAACTGGGCTTAAAAACGGACAATTGAATGCGAGTGTGAGGTTTTAATGTTATTTGTGAAATGCAGTTCTTCAGTTGCAATTTCTGAATTATTTTGCTGTTGATTATCTAGAGTATTAGCCTATGTATTACTCCATTTTGGCATGGAATTTTGTTTCATGAAACATAGAAACCAGCATGCGTTCAGCAAAATGAGTTCTGTGACTCATCCAGATAAAATAATGTCTGTTTGTTGGCTTCGTCTAGTTGCTTTGGAGAGCAGAGATGAACTTAATGGCCTTTACCTACAAAGCCAAGCGTGGACCAGAAAAAGAAGGACAAAGAACGGAATATTTAGGTGGGATTTGGGGAACTTCAGTGTAGCTGTGTAACTTCAGAGGAGTGAAGGATTCTGAATCAATTCCTTCCTTCTTGGTGCAGCATATCAAGTTGTATAACAAGTGCTTGCATATAGTGAAGATTATAGGGAAGGTATTATGTTAAAATTCACTCACTGACACAGCTTTATGGGGTTTGCTTTCTCAAATTGGGGAAGTCGAAAGTTTCTGGCCCTGCCAACAAATTGGCATGCTGACAACCGGTGACGTAAATCAGAAAACATTTGCATCTTCCACTTGACAGCTTGAAAGGTTAGCAAGGGGATAATTTTTCCAACTTCAATTCCTGAATGACATTTTTGTCAAGTTTGTTTAATACTACTCCTCAGTTCTCAAACTACTGCACAGCTTCCTGCTAGTCTTGCACCCTGTCTACACACAGAAGCGATAAGGAAGTCAGTGTTATGAATGTCCCACCAGCCTCCAGTTACGAAGAGTGAACTACGTTTCTTACTGTTGCGTTTTTGCACAGACAAGGACTCTTAGTAATGCAGAGCTTGCTGTGCAGTCACGTCTACTGTTTGAAACAGTCACCAATATATAAGCAACTTGTGCTTCATGTTGTATAAATTTACATTTTGCATCTTTGTTGCCAATCTAAGCCTGGGGGTTTTTTGTTAAATATGTGAAACTTCCAGAAAATGTTTTTGGTCTAGTAGCTTAGATCTTGACATGGCTTCTGTAATAGGGCTTTGCCTTTAGCAGTGGGAAGTGTTGCACAGTTTAGCTTGATCTTACTCATCACACTACTGTTGAATGATGCAACAGGTTCTGTCTTAGCTTTGAAGTTTAAGTCCGTAGTACAACCTTTACCCTAAAGGTTTAACCCTGGTTAATGTGTGGGGCCCCACAGCAGCAAATTCCTAAGTGTCTATGTGAATCTTTGATGTCAGAGTGGGGCTTCTGAAAGTTCAACTGCAGGTTTGGTCAGGGTCAGGTTCTGGTATTTCATCCAGACTCAGTTGTGTTTGCAGGTCATTTCTTGTAGTTGCTTATCACTTTCTGAAGTACCCTGCAGTGTTAAACCCCAAACTTTTGCACAGCTGCTGGGGTGGGGAGGAGGGCAAGGAGGAGGAATGAGATAATGGAAAATAAGTTGGCATGTTGCAAAGGTGATATGCATGGATGTATAAACAGCAGGTTGACTTTTTTATGTAGTTTAGATTCACAAAATCTATTTGGTGTATTCTATGCATCTTAACGTAGCTTGTGCCTGCTTTGTTAGAAAGTTCTTTCCTTATCTCAAAAGAGCCGTAGGCCCTTGGTGTCTGTAGATACAAGGAAGTCGCTGTAGGACCAGGGAAGGCAAACTTTCTGGCCTATTTATCAAAATATTGGTGCATCAGAGGGCCATAAGAGGTGCATCACGTCTGCCTGAGAGCCAAAGGGATAGGAGCAAGGGGAATGAGTTGTGTTTTTTCAGAGGTCTTGTCATGAGAGTGGGACTGTAGCCGGGTGTTGGGGCATACTGGCAGCATTAGGCTCTGCAGAGCCTGCTGGCCATTGTCATCCCACGGACAGGGACTTGGAGTGCTGCTGCAACCACTGTGGCAGCACAGCTTGGCGAGAGCTGCTTTGGAGTTACTCTTGAGCACCATGAATCTCAAGAGGTCAGAAACTCTCTGTAGTGGTGCTCATTGATAGAGTTCATGGTGGCCACTTCTTTTCCCCTTCATAAGAGGGGAAGGGTTGGGTCTGTATTCCTCCCAAGTATGAGAAATTCCCCCTTTTTGCTGGGGGTGTGGTTACTCGCTGAACTGCTACAGAGAGAGATCTGCTTGCTTTAGGAGTGCCCCTTTTTTTTTCCCTCCTGTTCTAAGTGATGCGCAAAGCACTTTGTGGGTCACTTTTTAATCATTAGTTCATCTGCAAGTACAGCAGCGATAAGGAAGGATGGGCCTCAGCATACTCAGTATGGCCGCGGTCTCTGGCGCTCTTTCCATTGCGTCGGTGGCGCAGGGCACAGAGGAATGAATAAAGCAGTGTGTTTCTTCAATGAATGCTGAATGGGCGAGTGTGAGCTGCCAGAAGCTTTATCCAGAAAGAAGTGGGGTGTTGTGAGGGGTGATATTTGCACCCGGAGGAGGAGAGGCAGGTGAATTGTTTTTAGCTGAAATTGAGTCCTGTTTTTTAGATGTGGGATTAGTTTTAAAGACTGAAGTTGGTAGTTCAGCCCAAAAGCTTGTTAATTTTTCCGGGCGGAAGTTTGAACTGTTTCTTGAAATGAATTATTGTTATGGTTACTCCTCAGGGCCACATATAAGCTTCACGCTTGAGTAAGTATATCTATATCTATGTGTAAGTATATATAAATACCTAGGCATCCTGCTATGGCAGGTGCTTTGTCTTGGGTGTAGATTCTAATTCACAAAAGCTCATAAAATCCTTGCTTTTTCTTGCTTTTTGACTGTTTGCTAGCCCTCCTTCAAGATGCTGTCATCTGTAAACAGCAACGATTGTTCTGAGAAGCTTTTCATGTAAGCGTGAAAGAGCAGAGCGCTGAGTGTACAGGGGACTGTGACTCTTCGTGAAGAGGCTTTCTTCATGCAATAGAATAAATATTTGTTACTTTTTTGGACGTACTGTACAGTACAGACTTTTTTCATAACCACAGAAAGAGGTTGGTGGCTCATAGTCTGCAAGTTCTGTGACAGCATGGTAAATGCTAGGAAGATCTTGAGGGACCTTGTGAATTGAAAATTGGTAATAGAAACTTCAAGGGGAGTATTGCAATGAAATCTAGAACTCTTTAAAGTCTGGATGAAGAGTTTTGGATTGTGTTTTGCTGGCTATGGGTTGATTTTATTTTTTTTTTTCTTTAAAGGTGAACCATTACCCTATCTTTAGGAAAGGAGGGAAGGATAGGTTCTAGAAAAACAAAAGTTTTATCGTGGCTGCATTAATTCCAGGTGTGAGGTTAAGACCTAGATCTTCCATCTGCTAATAAAATGCTTGGCTCAGCAATTTCCCAGTATCTTCCACAATGGTAACTTTGAAGAAAAAAATACAAAGTTTCTTTAAGAATGAGGACTCAGGATGGGTTCAGGGTTTACTGGTTGTGTTTTTGGTTGTTGGGTTGTTTGGGTTTTTTTTAGTATCATTTCATGAAGGAGGAAAGTGATCAGGTCTCTGGAGGAAGTAGCACTGTATACTACACTTTTCAAGCAGTGATGTTGGTAAGCAGAAGGAAACTGCTGTCAACTGGGACTGATAGAGGCTTGGAGGAGGTCACTTCGCAAGTTGGTTGTTTTTTCCCTTGGACATGATGGCACTCCCGAGCTGTTCAGACAGGGTAGAAGTACCTCAGTATGCGTTTCGTGTAAGAGAATTTAAACATTCTAATTTAATCTCTTGTACTTCAGTGGTGAAAAAATGATTTTTGTTTTTTTGTGGCATTTGCTTGTGCTAAACTTCAAACATACTGAGCACTTTGGAGTCTTTCGCTGCTAGGTAATGCTTTAGTTACAACTACAAGGCTAGAAGATTTTACATGAGCTGCTTCTGCAGTGGACTCACATCCTTGGTAATCGCTATTGCCAGCAAGCTGCTTGTGAGTCTGTGGTGCTTAGCCTTGTACAAATTATATTTGCAGAGGTACCAGATGAATTGGATGTTAAAGAGCTCTCCCTCTGTCGGGGGTAGCCAAACTGTGCTCTGCGAGGGTCGGAGGGTGGGGATTGCTGTACGATCTGAACCTGAACAGCACGTGCCCAGGTCAGAAAGCTCAGGGAGGTCCAACTCCTGCTGGGACTTGGAGCAGAAGCAGTGATTTCTCTGAGACAGTATTTCTTCCCTCTGCTGCAGGAGAGGATGAGACGGAGTGTTCAGTGACTCTTAGGACAGCCTGGCAGTGTCAGCCAACACCAGCAGCTACTGCTGCAGCTGAGCAGCATCAGTGGCTGCATGATTTAGCCCTGGGACCGAGCCCTTGCACGGGCTTTAACTATGCCTTCGAGGTGCTGTGTGTTTTGTATATCGCAAAATGTAGCCTGTTCTGCTGAGGACACATGTGAGTGGGGCTTTAAGGTTTTGCAAAGTGAGTTGGCATGCAGGTTTATTTACACTGAAAAATCTGCTCTTTTCCTGCCACTTTATTTGGAGAGGAGTCTGAATGTGTCTTTCCAAGATCATAGGAAAGGGAAAAAGATACAGAAATGGAATACTGAAATTCTTTCCCACTGATTTTTATTCTTTTAGCATCTGATGTTTAAGAGAAAAAAAGTGTAAGATCTTTGATTTAAAGAAAACAAGATAATAAAGGTGATTTTGATTTATAAACTGCACTTGAACATCAGAAGATGTTTGGGAACGTTTTAGGCTGAGATTTTTCTCTAGAGATTTCTCTGCTAGAAAATATTTTTTTCTAGCATATTGTTTGCTAAACTTCACTGTGTCATTGACTAGTATGTGTCTCAGATCTGTGGGTTTTGGAGAGTGAAAGAGATGAGAACAATTAAGAAAAGCTAGAGTATTTAGAACTGCAAGAGCAGCACTTTGAATCTATGGCAGATTGTATTAATAGGAAAAGGAAGATGGATTAGTTTATACTTAAAAGTTTGCTGCTCTCTAAGCAAATGTTTTTGACTGTAGCACATATGAACTAGCTGAAAGAGAAGTTTGCTGTCAGTAACTGATGATAGGGCCAAAGACAGACACGGATCAGCATCTCTGCGAGGAGCAGCGTACACAAATAAAAGGCAAAGAGCTTACTCCCAACATGTTAAACCAGGTATATCCCTAAAGCCTGTGAAAAGAAATAATGGGGCAAAATTATGGAAAGGGGTCTTTGCAGCTGAAACTGGGAAGAATGAAATGTCATTTGGGAAGGCCTGTAGGAGGTTGCTGCCTGGACAGGAGGGGTAGCCATTTTGATGGCCAGGAGGAGCTGGAACTGGCACGTTTCTGTGCGAGACTTCCACGTTTCTCGTGGGTTTCCAGAGAACAGTCAGCTGAACCGGAGGGGAACCCAGCTTGTGCCTGACTTGTCACATCGACTGCTGCTGAAGAGGCAGTGGGAAGTGGTGTTTGTGGTAGAGAGCCCTGGGGAGTTAGAGAGCTGCAGGGTGGCTGGAGGAGGGAGGAAGGAAGCTGAGGGCCAGCCCCAGCTGTGCAGAGCCAGTGTGTGCTGCCTCCTTCCTTTGCATGGCTGGCAGGCCTGTGGAAGCAGAAATGCGGAGGGCGGAGGTAAGTCATCTACACAGAAATGGCGGCTGTATTTTTGCTTGCAAGTGAAACAAGTTGCGGAGGGAGAGCAAAAAGCTTTCTGAAAAATGGTGAGGTTAAGGAGAACCTTTGATATGAGTAATTTGAGGGAGAGAAGCAGAAGCAGGTAAAAAGACAGCAGAGAGCAGGGGAAAACCCAATTTCAAGATAGGCAGTGCCTGCTTTTCCATGTCCGTATCCCCATGGGCTCTCCTGGGTTTGGCAGTGGCTCTGCTGCCTCCCTTCCCTTTCACCTGCCATCATTAGCAGGCTGTCTCCCCTCAACCAGACCCTGTACTGCCACACCACCGTACTCAGCTCTTCATGTTCCCCTCCTGCCAGCCATACAATTCAGCGATACTTCTTGCCTGTGGAAGACATCTGCTTCCCCACAGGGATTTCTCAAAGGTCGGGTGCTCCTACCCTGGGTTTACATGGCCTGTGCTGGTATGTTGACCGTCTGGACTAACAAACCCTTTCCGGACAACCTCCCATCTCTGTTCTTGGGTCAGTACAGATAATGTGAAAAGCTGCTCATAACTAACAGGAATTTTTTTTTGGGGGTGGGGTGGGTGGTTTAGCCCTGAATGTGTGTTTTCTCAGTCTCGTAAGAGACCTCGTGTATGAGGTAATGTGTCAGTGAAACAGCGTCGTATGCTGAGCATAATCACTGGGTGACCTAAATATCCTGCTCTGTCCTGTTGAGCCATCAGATGTTTTCTGGAGTAATGTGCACCTCACGCTGTGATCATTTGAAATGGTCAAGGAACACATCTCTGGAATGAAGCAGCCCTTAGTCTTACAATGTATTTTTACCACTTCCAAAGAAACCTGACATTAGTTGTTTAATGTGAGTGCGGTAACAAATTTAGCTGTATGACCCACTGCTGCTGAAATTGCAACTGTCAACCATTTTTCTAGTTTGAGCTTTTTCATGCTGCGTCTGAAGTGGGGAGCATCGAACTGTGGAAGTTGATATACTGTAAACCTAAACAGCAGTTGTGCTAAGTCACATAGTTTTGGACCATGATCCAGCATGTGTTTAAACACCCAGCTCTGAAATTATTGAAGTATTTAAATATATTCTTAAGGACTTATTTTTTTTGGCTAGGGGTAGCAGCGTCCCTACAGAGGGGGCTCAGGAGGACACGGTAAGCTGTAAGTGATGGCATAGAGACTGTTAGGATGTGGGATGCTGTCTGTGAGTCATAGCGTCTTTCTGCTCCTTGCAGAGGGTGTCTGGCTAGGACGGCTCGCAGAGAAATGGTTTAGGTAGGGGGACTGATCTAGTTCAGTCTTTCTGAATATGCTGCAAGTTCACATCTTCAGCTGACTTTTTAAGCCACCGTTTTTTTAAATTGCACACACATGGTTTTTCCATATATAAAATATATGAGAGAGGATATATTTTATTTTTTTTTGTGCCTGTCAGCAGAGAATATGCAGCTTACTAAGCTTTCTTGCATATAGTTTTAAATGGAGAAAATGCTTCTATATAAACTGAGATTATCTCATCACAATATTTTTATGATTGTTAATTAAAATGTGAAGAAATCCTTTAGAGCAGATTTGCAGTTTTGAGACTTTTATGAGACTTAACATGAGAGATCTATTTTTATAGTTATGCCTTCTTATTAGTTTTGAGATTAGAATATGTTTAAATGCATGGCTGTCAAATCCTGTGATGATTACTTGTTTGTTTTGCAGTATAGACAAATGCGGTTATGGTCCCATTCGTGTGTTGTGTCCCACTTTCCAACAAGATATTGTAGTGCTTTATTATTGCTATTTAAAATAAACTCCCAGAATAGTTTTAATTTGAGATTGTATTTTTTATATTAACTTCCAGTGAAGCATATTTTGTTAGATTATTGCGAATAATGACCATTTAGGTTCTACCAACTCCTGGAAATCCATTTTCATTAGACTGGAAGACTGTAAAATGTAGGTGAAGGAAGGATCACCATGACTAGCTACAAGAGACTTACGTCAAGACAATTTTTTAATCATTTAAGTGGAAACCTGTGACATCTTGGCTCACAGTGCACAAAAGTGTAATAAGAAGCAAGACCTATGGAAAGTTTACTGGAAGAACGTGGGAGTTAATAAACACTATGTGCCCTGTTTTGTCTGCAGTGGACAAGCCTGTCAGTGGAAGATTGATTTTTAGGCATGGTGCTTTCTACCTGAACTTGTGCTTGAGCTAAAGAAAGAATTGAAGTGAAGATCTGAACGGGATTAAAAAAGTTGGGTTTTGTTGGGGTTGGTTTTTTTGTTTGTGTTTTTCTTTGCTCTAGCCATGGCTATAATAGCATGACAATGTGAATCTTTTCATCACAGGCTCATCTGTCATCTCAAACACCACCTTGAAGTTGTTTGATTGCAGAATTTTGCAATTTAGGAATGAGTAAGGCATGGAGAAAAGTGATCAGCTGTAAATTGTGAAGGATGTCAGAGTCCATCAGAAGTGAATGTGGCAAGGATTCGAAGTCCTTTGCTTTGACCTGTTTGTGTGAGTGACCGTGTGGAGAGCCTTGCGCTCTAGTTCGGCAGGAGACTGTAAAGTTGAAAAGGATACTGCCCTCTTCTCCCTGTGGGTCATTAAACATAAGCTTTGGGTTTTCTTTTTGTTAAGACCTAGAGACAAAACATACCAGAGAAAGCATCAGGTAGAATAATCAGGGCTTAATTATCTTACAGACCTTAAAAGGAGTATTTTATTAGAGGATCACATTGTTCAAGAATATCATGTATGTTTCCCTGATGCTTCTATACTAGCCTAGGCACTAGCACGGACATGCTTACTTGAGCAGATTGCACTGTCAAAAGCAAAGTGAGGCAGAGGAAGAAGGAGGGAGAATTGTTTGTTTTGTTGGCAGGAATACACATGCTGATGCGAGCTGTGTTGATATTAGCAGACTATTCTGATACAGCTAATTAATCAGAATTTGTCTACCAAACTATGCCTCAGAGATTATAGCCCTTTTGCAGATGTTGAAGGAGAAAACAGAATGGGTGGAGTCTCACTATTGCTGATGTTTAATAGAGGAAATGTGTTAAAGGAGTTCTGGCTTTTATTTTTCTATAAGCACATGGAGAAAAATTAGAACAGAAGCTGAAACAGAAAGAAATGAGAAGGGAAATCAGAAAACTTTCAAAAGAATAAGTGGAAGAAATAAAAGCTGTAGTGTTCTTTGTGTCTCTTCTGGGAGAAAGTCCTTGAAAGGTGGTGTGGAGGCAGACATCTGTATCTTCAGAGCTGTGGAAGTAGCACGCCCCTTTCCTTTTGGTCCTGCTGGAAGGTCTGGGTGCTCTCTCCAGTGGTGGTGCCAGGAGAAACACAGGATTGAGATCTGCCAGATTTCTGTGACATAGATCTGCATGGGATACTTGTGGGACAATGGTTGATGCTCCTGACTCCTGGACTCCCTTCCAGAAAAGTAGTCCCTGCTATTTCCATTCTTGCATTGGGGAAAATTTTATTTGCAGTTTTGTTTTCAGTAGTCAAAGGTGATTATAGTGTTCCTGAGGGGACTTTCCCCTCTCCTGTAGAGCCTTTGCCTAAAAAATTATTTTGGTCGTTTATGTGTTTGTACAGATTTGTGACTTCTGAAGTCTTGTTTTATCTTAGACCAAGTAACTCACGATGGAACTTTCCCCTCATACTCATCTTTCTGGGTGCTGGTGTAAGCTACTGGTGCAGCTTGTTTTGCACGTCCCATATGGAAAGCACTCACTTAGTTGGAAAGGGGTGTGTCTGTGGGGGTGCCTTGCAGATTTTGGGGAAGCAAAAGGGGCAGTATAGCTTTTTTTTCCTGTTCAATTACTCTTTAAGACAAACAGTGTAATGCGCTAAGGCTTGTTCTGGCATTAAAACTGGGTAAGAGTAACTTCTGATAACCTTGCATCTCACTTTGTCTTGGGTCATTCACCCAGTAGTAACACCAAATGTGCTGGAGTAATCAATATAACTTTATTTTTTGTAGAGGGAAAGTAGGCAGTGAAACAGATAAACTGTTAAATAAAATATCGGTGTTTCACATACAGGTTTTCATACCAGTGCAATTGGATGCATACCGAAAGTAAGAATCGATTATATAGCTGCTGCTTATCAGAAGTTAGCAAATGGTAAATGCAGATTCATTTTTATAATCAATTACCTAGCCCTGGAACTTGTTAGCAAAGGTTAGATGCTGTAATAATTTTCAGTAAATGCCGGCACATTATCTCAGGGTATTTCTACACACTGAGTTTTAGGGAGGTGAGGGAGAAATGTTTCTCTTCCCTGAAGTCTTTTAAACTTGCTGGTGAAAGATGAGGATCAAGCTCTTCATTTTCCAAGCACAATTTGCATTCATCCCACGGCAAACATGATGGCATATACTTTCTCATTAGTCAAACACTTCTTTCTTCCCCCCCCACCCCCCGGCCCCGTAAGCCTAGATTACTTTCAGCTTTGTGAGTTTAAAGGAGGTTTGCATCCCTGTGTGGTTAGTTTATCCACATCATTGGTCAGAACTTACAGATAATGGGGATAGTAATGAAGGATAACTTTCTTCTTTTTTTTTATTTCTATTTTCTTCTTATACTCTCAACAAGGTTCCAAAGTTCATTGAATGCAGAAATTATTTGTTGCTGGTGATAGACAATGAATGCATTCTGCTGGCAAATTGCCAATCTTCCAGTCCTACTAACCCATTCAAGCCAGTGTTTGCTGTTCATACACAAACTTTCATATTCCTATTCTTGAAGTATCTTCTTATCAAACACTCCTTTATTTTTGTTCTAATGTTCTAGCATCACTATTTGGTTACTGACTCTTGTCCTGTTTTTTTGGCTAGGATAGAGTTAATTTTCACAAGAAGCTGGGAGGGAACCCAGCCAGGACAGCTGACCCAAACTAGCCAAAGGGATATTCCATACCATATGATGTCATGCTCAGTTTATAAAGGGGCTGGCTGTGGAGGAGGCATTGCTGCTCAGGGAGGGGCTGGGCATTAGGCTCCAGGAATCAGCAAATTTCATTGTTTATCACCCGCTTCATATATTCTTTTATAAATGTTGCTGTTTTCCTCTTCCAGTGCTGTCAACAATAAACTGCTCTTATCCCAATGTGAGTGTTTTACCTCTTTCTTCTGATTCTCCTCTCCAGCCCACTGGGGAATGAGGAGTGAGTGAGTGGCCGTGTGGTGCTCAGCTGCCGGCTGGAGCTAAACTCAGAGAGTCCTTCTTGGTGCTCAACTTGAGGTATTAGGCATTCAATTTAAAGGGGATCTGACCAGGGTGTGTTAAATTTGTTATACACATTTATTGTATTAGTTAAACAGTCACTGGTCATGGTGGTGTTTTGTTAGTCTACATGATGGTGTTATGTAAACTCGTACTTGCTGCATGTGTTCCCTGCTGTGCTGTTTATCATCTCTGGGAGAGGGGTCAGGATTCTCATTTTATTGTACTGCGTTGTATTGACTTATGACAGGATATCATCAATGGTCTATTGAAACTACTTACTGTGTCTGTTGAGTTTTTGTTCATTTTTAATTTTCTTTTAATTAAGAAAAAAAATCTTGCCCTGTTAATTTTATAGCTATTTGCCACAACTATTTGTGTGGGTTTTTTTTCAAGGCTAGCTTTCACAGACCAGTTAGTTTCTGAATCAGTGTATTTTGGCCTGCTATTTTTCAAAGAAATTTCACTGGCACTAGTCAGGCTCTCATTACCTGCACTTTCTGTCTCAGTATGATTTATTTTTTTTTAACTGACTTAGTGGCCTGACTGCTCCTCTGTTTTAAAAAGTGAAGGATAACATTTATTTGAATCTCTGTGGCAACGGTCAGTTGTTCTAAGCTTGTAGAATTTTCTTGTGTTCTTGCTTCCCAGGTCCTCAATGGGCAACTTGACTGCCAATTGCAGATTTGCAGCAGCAGTGAAAATCAAAACATTTTATAGGTACACTTGATATCTATCTTTACTCAGAAGTCTTTATTTAACTGGAAGCAATGCTAAGAATAGCAACCTCTGCTAGCCTGACTGGCTCGATTCTCATTCAGGTTTCAGTATCTATATTTAGTGGGACTGCTGTTCTCTGTTCTCCAAAATAGTGCAAGCTTCTCAAGTTGCCCTGACTTTCTGCACAAATTACAGCAGGGAATCCAGATTTTGTAGATGGTTTAACAAACTCTTTGGTGAGCAGAGGATTACAGGGTAAGGCAAGTTTCTTCTGGCAGCGGTCTTCTGAGGTGCTAAGTACTGCCTGGGGCTGTGAAAGGATCCTTGAACCAACAGAACACAGCCCTCTGGTGTGGTAAGATGATAGTTGTGTGAGTGTAAGGCTGTGCTAGAAGTTGATTTATGGAGGTGCTACACAGCTGCATTGTCAATAAGAGGAGGACATGAGAGTCAGCTCTGACCTGTGCAGAAATGAGAGGAGGCTTTTGGATTTTGATGCAGTTCAGCAGCACCACCACCTTCTTGTCCTGGCCAGTTGGGGTTGTCCTACTAGCACATGCTGCTGCACCTGAAGCAGTGCTGCTACAAGGTGGGCTGGGGGAAGAGTAACCTGCTGGCTTGCTTCAGGCCAAGTAGAAAACTTGATGGAAGTCATTCCTGTCATCATTTAAAATGACAGCATGAAAGAAATTAAGGAGCCTGTGAAGGATTCTGTTACTGGATGAAAGGACAAATTGGATGGAGATGGAAAAACTAAGTGAAAGGTGAAAGAAAGACAAAGCAGAGGGAATAAGGGCTATTGTAGAACTCTCTTCCCTCCACCCCCCCCCACAATAAATGAAAATTAAAAAAAAAAAAAAAACCCAAAACTCTTACCGGCATTAGACAGTAAAGGCCAGGAATGGTTTCCTTGCTTTCTAGTTTAGATTTTGCACAGCTTATAAAAATGATATAACTGTACTTCATTTATGTCTATCAATAATTGAGTCTGTAATTAAGGCTTTTATTACCAAGAAACCCCTGTGATTCTGTGTAAAGCGAATATTATTAAAGTCCGTTTTTTGTTATAAATTTCTCCTGATGATCAGTTATGAAAGTATTTTTTAATTTAAAAATCAATGACAAAGCATTTTGTTGGTAATTAATTTTTTTCAGAATATGGAGTAAAAGCAATAGAACAGAGATGATGATCCAAACACTATGCCATCCTCTCTTTTTTTTTTTTTCTCACTAAGGGAACACTGAATTTTCTTTAAATTTTTAATGTGGGTTTAGGCATGCTGATGGAATGTTGCGCCAGGGGAGGTTCAGGTTGGAGATGAGGAGAAATTTCTTCTCGGAAAGGGTGGTCAGGCATTGGAACAGGTTGCCCAGGGAGGTGGTGGAGTCACCGTCCCTGCGGGGATTTAAGGAGAGGTTAGACACAGTACTGAAGGACATGGTTTAGTGGTTAATAGGTGGTGGGGGGACGGCTGGACTGGATGATCCTTGAGGTCTCTTCCAACCTTAATGATTCTATTCTATAATGTGTTTTAAACTGTCTCTAATGTTACTACATACAAATTCTTTGTTTTACTTCATTCCTCTCAAAAGCTGTGCAAGTTCAAATGGAAGGAAAGCAAGTTCTACTAGAGGATTTCATAAACGGATGCCTACAGACTCTGCAGATGCCTCCTTTTCTTGTCCTTCCTTTGGGATGCAGAGTGAGTTGTATGGGAGGAAATTATGAAAGATGGCTTAGACAACTGAATGACCAACTAAACTGCTTAGGAAGGCAGTCGTGCACCTTAACAGGACAAATCAATAAAAGACACTCTGGTTGCTGATTTATATATTTTCCCAAACTTCCAATTTCTTTTGATATTAAAGTTCTAGCAGGCATTAAAATACATAGGGTTTTGCTTCTTCTCATACTCTTGAATTTCTCTATAGGTTTATGAAATACACAGGTATACCTACCTTTCTCAGAATATTAAAAAATAAACTGGTTGGCAAGAAATATATAGTTATGGTCTAATGTTGACAACTTGTCTCAAAATACTTTCCGGATCATTACTATGATGAATAGATGTAAAGAAAGAAGATGCAATTGGAAGAAAGAATAATCTTGGTAGGGGTAGAAAATCTATTTTACACTTAAAAGCCCCCATGTGTTGTAAGTAATCATAACTGAAATACAGATATTATTTTAATCTTTAAAGTTTTGTGCACTGTAAGGTCACTTTGAGTCATGGTGTAATAGTTTTGATGTTACTGCAGAAGTCAGAAGATAAAATAGTAAGTTATACTAATCTCTGTGTTATTGTTGAACTTTCTGATCCACTTGCCTAGTTTGTGCTTGAATGTTTTCATAGTGTTACCAAAAAGCAGCAAAATGATTCACTTTAAGATTTAATTTTGGAGTTTCAGAAAGCAGGCATTCTTTATTACAGTGCTGGGTGCACGGGGGTAGCTCCACCTAATGTGTGCACCCGAAGACCGGAACTACTATGTATTTGTACTAAGTTAACATACGTATTAATGATATTTCCAAGTAACGCTTATCATATTCATGGATTTTTCTGGGAACTCGTTATCATATGTTAATGTCCTTCACACGTGCTTGTTGATGCCTCTAGGTGATCGTCGGGGGCCTTCAGATGAAGGCTTGTGCTCTTCTTCACTGTGTTCACTCACTGACCTCTACTTCTGCACCAACTCAGTCCTGGAATCACATATACCACATCCTTCAAGGCTGGTTTTGTGCTTATCTTGTAACTTTCTTATTTTTATGGTTCCATGCATTTGCTCTTCCAAGGCCAAGCCATCTAAAATGAAATTATTCCCAAGCTGCTTATCTTACAACTATTCTGACTATTTTCTGAGCTATAATAGTTTTCTGTTTGTTTGGTTACATCTATTGGGCACTGGCTCTAACTGCTTGAATTGGTCTTAGCATTTTGATGCTCACTGGTATCAATAGCATAGCAAAGTCAAAGATGGAAAACCTATGTGCTTAAGCTCGAGAGCTCTACCAGGAAAAGCATTTGGTGTGGATGCAGTTGTGAAAGGGTTTTGCTAATACCATTTCAAACTTATGGTAAGACTGTCCCCAGAGGGGAGGACTTGCTACAGCTGTGCTCACAGTCTCTGATCTGGACCAAGGTGCAGTGTGCCTTGTGACACATGCTCTTCTGTGTCTGACTTTAGACAGAGGGTATAGAATAGAATAGAATCATTAAGGTTGGAAGACACCTCAAGGATCATCTAGTCCAACTGTCCCCCCACCACCTATTACCCACTAAACCATGTATGGGAGAAGAGCGTTGCTACTCCCCTACTGCTGCAGCTTTCCCTTAGGTGTAGCTGTGCTTCCTCTGTCAGGAATTATTTATATTACTGCGTGTCAGAATTAGGCCAAAAAGTTCAATGGCTTGAACGTTTTGAGCAACGAATAGCAGTTATGAAGGGCTATTGTTCATTCTGTGGTCAAAAGAAAGTGGCTGGCCTGCTGGGATGACAGGCAGGCTACAGCTGGTGGAGCTGTAGGGTGGTGTTGCAGTTGAAAGGGTTGTCAAGCACTGGAACAGGCTGCCTAGGCAAGTGGTTGAGTCACCATCCCTAGAGGTATTTAAAACACAGGTAGATGCTTAAGGACATGGTTAAGTGGTAGAGTTGGCAGTGCAAAGTTAACAGTTGGACTTGATGATCTTAAAGGTCTTTTCCAACCAAAATGGTTCTGTGATTTTACGGGAGCTGCTCTCAGCACTTTATCATAGTCTTCCTTGGACAAAACAGCCAGGCCTGTGGTGTTGCATAATGCATCATAAATAACTGAAAATCTGTCAGCTGCGGTTTCGTATTGATGTGAGAGGGCATGAAGGAGTCTTAGTCTGCCCCTCAAAGCAGTGGAGCAGTCTGTTCCTTGACTTGGAGAGCATCTTCATGAATGAGAGTAGGGGCCTGTTAACTTAGCCTTCAGCCGCAGTTGTGCGTGTCTTGTTTAACCATGTTCCTTCTCCTGTAGCTCTTTGGATTTCTTAGTTGATGGTGATCAAACAAAAGTAGTAAGGCACAATAGCCAAATGCTGTGTCAGCTTAAAGAGAGCTGGAGGGTTATTTCCATGGTCATACTGAAGGGATTGCAGAAATTATGGAAAGGCAAGCTTACATTCTGTTTCAGCCCTCAGTGGAGCTTCTCAAAGAAGTGCCACATTCAGGATAGGTCTCTCAAGAATACCTGCTTAAAGCAAATTCTTAAATGATTTCTTGATTCTGAGTAAATAGTAATCTTCAGAGTTTTAGATGTTGCACCTATATTTTAACTATTTTTACTTAAAAGGTATCACAGAGTTAAAACCTACTTTTGATGAAATCAAAAGCCAGTTGTGGATTATTTCTTTTTGATTTATCTGTATAGGAGTAGTGTCAGCTACCTGTACGTGTGTAATAGCAATCTACTGCAAGAAAATTACTGGAGGAAAAGAAATTTAGTTTCATCTAGAGGTTTTGTCCTTCTAAGAATAGTGTACCTAAACACCCGAGGAGGGAGGCAGAGCCATTACAAAAACACTGTGACCTGCTGCTGTCCAATGGGTAATTGTATGCAGGATAAGAATCTCTGAGCTGGTTTTTTTACATGCTGATGACAACACTTGCACACAAAAAAACTGCTCTCTTCTGTTGTGCTCTTCGTCTAGTACCTCCACAGCCTTCGAAGTGGATGTGTTCTTGCTGTATTAATGAAAGTATCCTATGTTCCATTACTGCACAGTAGAAACATTTATGGAAAGGAAAAACATAGTGGTATGACTGGACTCCTGATCACTGTATAGTGTGTGATTGATTTCCTGCATGCCTGGTATAGTTTGCTGGTGCTATCTATGTTTTTGTATTGAAAATACAAATTAGATGATGTTTTGAATTGGAACTTGACAAAGCAGAGCGTGCCGCTGCACAGCAATGCTTTTTGCACCAGCATGGTCTCCATGTCCTGAGCCTTTTCCTCCTACTGAGTGACTTGTTGCCAGAGTTGAAGTTTGAAAATACTTGCCCTTAATAGCATGCCAGTGCTTCAGTCGTCTTGCTCTTTTCCACAGTTTGAGGAAACTGATACCTGACTGCTTGTTTCCTTTTCCTCTTCTTCATTCCCTATCTTCCCTTCTCAGTCCCTGACAGCCTTGCTGCCTTATTCCACTGTCTGAGTACAGCTCTCTTACAGCCTTGCCTCATCAGGCAAGGTAATGAAGAAGCACATCAGGCTGCTCTTAGGATGCACAGTTTCCAGCTAATTGTGTGCTCTTGAATTGTCCTCTTAAGAGAATTTTTCTGAAATGGATTATGTGTCCCTTCACAGGTGGTTTTCAAAAACACCTTTGGGTGTTTTAAGCACTAAGTAAGCTGTCCAGTACCTTCTCTTGCTTTAATTCATTTGCATGCTGTGAAAGTGGGGCATCGTAATTACTCCTCATCATTCGGAAGGTCACTTTAGCAGCTCTTCCAATTAAGTTGTCTACATCAGTAAAAAAGGATGTTTTTTAATATTTTTTCAACTTTTATTTAAGTAAGACTAAAATATCTCGTGTCCCTTTGGCAATCGCTGTAAAACTTCAGAAAGTGGAGAAGAATAGTGGTTTTCTCATGTAATGTACTGTTCCTGTAATTTGACATCAAAGTAGTTTTGAAAGGCTTGTTTATTGGAGGCAGTGGTGTCCTTAGTGGAAGTTAGATGATCTGTAGCTTCTGTCAGCTGAAATCAAATCACCTTGCCTGCTGAGGTTTTGCTCGCTTGCTTTGTGGTTTTTTTGGTTTTTGTTTTTTAAGTCCCAGGAAGAGCTTATATTTGTCTTAATGCCTTTCACTGATCTTATCTTAGAAAGTATTTAATTTTTATAGCAATGTGAATCCTCACAGTGGAATAACTCATGCAAACATGTCAGTTAAGTTTCACTTGCAAATAGTGGGGTTCTTTGTGTTTGTTTATTATTAAGCAGGCTAGATGAACAAAGTCGTCCCTGAGAATTTCTAATGCTGGTGAACTAATTCTGTCCCTTTATAAGGTGGCAAGTCCACCACTGAGATGGCTCTGGCCCAGTATCTGCTTTGTGTGTTGTGTGTCTAACTTCTTTATTAAAACAAAACATTAAACTATTGAAGTTCCACACTGGTATTTTGTACATGCAAAATGACTCTAAATTATAAATTAGTACAATTGTTTTTGTCTCAGTGTGTCATGAAAGTTCTCCTTTAGGTTTTTTAGTGCTAGAGATGAGTAGCCTGCTTTAATATGTTCAAGAAAATGTCATGATGACTGTGAAAGCTTGGTATGTTTGTGTAAGATCGATTGCTATACTTTGCTCTTGCACTTGTATTCTCCTACACATTTGTTTTAGCTTTGCCCTTCAGAAGTTTTACTAGGCTAGTGACAATATAGTACCTTAAGTGAGTGTGTTAGATGTTCCTAGGTTCGCTGTTTATTGATGATTGCGAGTTGCACTAAATATTTTTTTTCTGGGGGGAACCTAAGCGCAAGAGATTTTTATGAATAATTATATGCTTTCCAAAGTGTTATGCTTAGCTTAATGCACACTTTAATTCACCCAATTGAATTTAAAGCATCCAAGCGAAAGATATAATGCAACAAACTTAATCACTTTCTCTCCCCCGCTTTGAATTACATATATCACAGCATCTCAAGTCTTTCTGATTTTTTTTATTTTTTTTAATGCCAAAGAAGTGCGAGCAGATCATGGAGCTATGGAGAAAATGCAAATTGTCATACAGGAAGATTTGTGATAAAAGGATGGAAACATAAAAGGACAGAAGTGGAGGGGGGTGTTGGTGCAAATACGTACAATATGAAGAGCAGAAGAAAATATCACAAAATAAAGTGTAGCCATGAAACTACTACTTATACATGAAAATTTATAGGACAAAGTGTATCTAACTGTTTAACGGGAAATCTGGCCCACATAAAACTCATCCATCAAAGTATAATTTGCTAAAAGCTTGTGTTCAGTATGGGCTTGAGGTTGACTTGTGATGGTGTTCGGCTAAATGGAAGGCTGCATTTACCTGTTTAATCTTTATCCAGTTCTACTGACAGAGTTTTAGATGATGTAAAGCTAATTCTAGGCTCATGGCAGATGGTCAAATGTCATCCACTCAAATGCTGTATGGAATTTCTTCCTTGCTTTTTCTGTTTTAGGTTTAACCCTTGATCTTTGAAAATCTGCCAGACTAACATTAGACTTCCATGGGTACAGGCCAGTTGAGACCACAGTATTCTAAATCCTTTAAATTCAGTCTTTGGGTGACACTGTAGGCAGGAGTAAGATGAGTATGTGTGCATGAAGAAAAGACACATATGTATCTTGCTTTTGATTTAGGTGCCCTTTCTGACACAAAATGAGGGTAGGATGGCTCTGCAGAGGGACCTGTACAGGTTGGATCGCTGGGCAGAGGTCAATGGGATGAGGTTCAACGTGGCAAAGTGCCGGGTCCTGCACTTTGGCCACAACAACCCCAGGCAGCGCTACAGGCTGGGGGCGGGGTGGCTGGAAAGCTGTGCAGAGGAAAAGGACCTGGGGGTGTTGGTTGACGCTCGCCTGGACCTGAGCCGGCAGTGTGCCCAGGTGGCCAAGAAGGCCAACAGCATCCTGGCCTGTATCAGGAATGGTGTAGCCAGCAGGAGCAGGGAGGTGATTGTCCCCCTGTACTCAGCCCTGGTGAGGCAGCACCTCGAGTGCTGTGTCCAGTTTTGGGCCCCTCATTACAAGAAAGACATGGAGGCCCTGGAGTGTGTCCAGAGAAGGGCAATGAAACTGGTGAAGGGACTGGAGCACAGGTCTTAGGAGGAGCGGCTGAGGGAACTGGGCTTGTTTTGTCTGGAGAAGAGGAGGCTCAGGGGAGACCTTATTGCCCTCTACAACTACCTGAAAGGGAGTTGTGGTGAGCTGGAGGTCGACCTCTTCTCGCAGATAACTAGTGACAGGACAAGGGAGAACGGCTGCAAGTTGCGCCAGGGGAGGTTCAGTTGGAGATGAGGAGAAATTTCTTCTCGGAAAGGATGGTCGGGCATTGGAACGGGTTGCCCAGGGAGGTGGTGGAGTCACCGTCCCTGTGAGTGTTTAAAGAAAGGTTGGATGTGGTACTTAGGGACATGGTTTAGTGGGTGGTAGGGGGATGGTTGGACTAGATGATCCCTGAGGTCTCTTCCAACCTTAATGATTCTATGATTCTCTTCTATGAAAATGACACAACATATTTATGTTTTCAACAGAAGAGCATCTCTTTGCGGACCTGGCGACACATATTGACCTGTGAGCATATGGCATCAAACAAAATTCAGATTTTTATGTGAGGGGATGATAATGGATTATTTAAACCACTGTGTTAACTAGGCTTGCTACTGCCAAAGCATGGAGTGTTGTGTTGTGTTGAGAGCTCTGCTGCCTGTCGCTGCAGTGGGTTACCAGCAGATCAAATTGGTAGTGCCGATGTACGCGCCTGTGAAATGCTGGTTTAAGTAGGGAGAGAAGTATTCCCCTGAAGAGGGCTGGCTTTCTGTGGACCAGCCACATAACCTGTGGGAAGGATTGGCTTGCTGTTGTGCTGTAGACATCTGCTAGAAATGGAGGTATGGGTTGCAATTCTACATGTTTGGGGCCCTTGAGCATGGCTTTTAACTGAGGCGTTGGCTCTGTCTGTCAAACTGCTGCAGAGGCTTTTCGATTCTCTGCGAGGAACCAGCTGCCCAAAGCCCTTTGACTTGGGTGTCTGTGGGAGTGATTGTGTGAAAAACTTCAGCTCTTAATTAGTTGAAACTTGAAAGGTGTTTACTGAAGCTAAGAGCATGGAGTAATTTGGAAACAGAGTAAAAGCCGCAGTAGTTCAGATTAAGGCCCGCTTCTATCATTTCGGCTACCTGTGGTCATACCAGGAATGCCAGTCTGAGCTCATAGCTCTATACTGACCTCTGGGGTTGCAATTCTTGCAGTGAGAGGAAAACTAGTCACAAAAAGTGACAAAGGTGGTCATGCCTGTCCCCTAAAAATGTTCTTAAAGCATTTGTCTTACAAAAGAAAAGAAAAAAAATTCCAGAGCTCCTTTTTGTCTGCACTTTTTGTTGCTTATTTTAATTTGTCATATACATCAAGGACTGTGAAGTCTTAATTTGCATAAGCCTTGTCAGGGTTGTTTTTTCTGTCTAGATTAAAATGTAAATATGTAAGTATAGAAAAGTGTTCATATTAAAAATTCAGCAACTGCCTTGTTATAATTGAATTTGTCTCTCACTGGGCATTTGTGCTTTAGCTAGTTTAATTTGTATTTGAATGCCTAAGTAGAAACTTTGAATTGGATACTCAATTAGAACATTGTAGGCAGGTACATTCTATTTATGTGTATAAGGCCAGGTTCTAGGTTTCTTGCTCAAAATTTAGTTTTGTATTTTAAGTGTCATTGGAGTGTTTTTCTCTAGCAACCTCAAATCTAGAAGTTCCAGACTTGAATTAGGACTTTTTCAGAAGTGTTGGGGTTTTTTCTTTGGGTTGGTGTGGAGAGTAACGGTGTGATATCTTACTCATCAATGGTCTTGAAAAACAGTAGTGGTATCTGGTTTATGACATGTGTTAGTAAAGCAGAGATGATGCACTAATGAGCCCCAATCCACAGAATAAAATTAGATTAAATTTACTCCAACTGAGCAAAAGAAATATTTCAGCATATTTTTAGAACATGTAGGAGCAGATATAAAATATGTAATTTGGAAGTTAGTTTAATACCACTTTTTTGGGAGAAACCTTACAGCTTGGCAGCACCAGTTTCATCACTAACAAATTGCAAGTCAAAGATGCAGGCAAATGCTTACTGTTAAACTGGCTTATTATGTGCTGTTGCTATTTTAGTATTTACCTTCAAAAACATCATTTCAGAAAACTTCTTTTCAGAAACGTATTTCAAAGTAAAGAGCGCAAAACAGGAAATGGGGAGGAGAAGGCAGAGTGTGAAGCATGGCCAAAGTTGATTCCGCACCTTCTCAGGCTGGTGGTGCATCCCTGATGCTGCATGGAGAAGTGCTAGGGTACCAGGCATGTCATGGACTCCAGGCTGCCCCTAAAGCTTCCACTTGAAGCACTAGGCTAGAGTACGTTTGTAGGCCCAATAAATTCAAAGGGGACAAATAGATACTTTAAGCAACAAAACAGTGAAGACATAGGAGAGCCGGGAGATACAGAAACAATTTTTTGGTAGAACTATATTAAATGTATATGGGGCTAGGCAGCAAGAAGTTCCTTATAGGGAAATTTGTTTAAAAATTCAGCAGGTTGGAAAATGGAAGTAGGCTCAGAGGAGTCTTAAGTTTCCAGTTCAAGCATTCACTGCTAATTTCAGGCCAGAGGGCACAGCGTGTTCATGTAAAGCAAGTGGTTTATACCCACCATGGAATTTCCTGTGGGAAGATTTATAATGATGTTAGCAAGAAAGAGGTGCACACTTAGGACTGGAAGGGACATCTTGAATCACTAAGCCCATGCCCACATAGTCACAGATGACATAAATTCCATTTATGAATTGATTGACTCCTTTTAAAAATGATGACATTTTCTGCCATTGCTCCTTCCCTTCAGAAGGCTAGCAAACTTCAGCCTGTCATAGGGCAGTGATAATACATTAAAGTTTTGTGGCAGTATCTGAACTGTAGCTTGAACAGGTCTGTCCCCTATACATACAGAGAATAGACAAAATCTTCTCTCTTAGTCTTCTCTGGTGGTAGTCTCTCCCTTACTCTGCACGCAAACAATCTTTTTTATTCATTTTAAATCGGGACTTCTTGAAAATACACAAACCAAAATGTGCCGTTGAGATGAGGCTTCACTGTGGCCATTGTACAGTGACATTAACACTTTACGTCTCCAGGTATACTTTAGGTTCCTAGCTGTTGTACTTTGTTGCTGCGTCATTATCTGTCACACTTAGTTTCTCTACTTGTACAGCGTGTCCAGGTGAGATGCCTGGGAGAACTTGCGTTTCTGTAACTTTTCCGTCCTGTATCTATTACTCCACTCAAGGTAACCCCAGATCTTTCCATGTGGTGTTCTCTCTTTTTTTTCCTCATAACATCTCTCCACTCTGCTCAGCCTGCAGGTCTCATCAACACACTGCAAAAAGCATTGGTGAGAATTGAAATAAGCATTTTGGTATCAAGTATTTTGAGAAGCCCGCTGGTAACCTCACATTTGTGTTTAGGCTTCATTTTCTATGAAGTTAACTTAGTAGTTGTCCCTGTCAAAACTTTCTTTGAGAATGAAGACAGTGACAGGAGTAGTAGAGCTGTTGGTTTGGTTATGAGCTGTACAGTGCTGTTGTGTCTTGACGAAAGCTGTGGTAATAGTAGTGTTTTCTTCATATCTTAACTCCTAAAGCATACTTAACTTTAGAAGCTGATTTTTCTAGTATCAGGCATTCTCTAGTGTAAGTACAAACATACTGTACGCTTTATTTGAGGAGAAAAATGACTGACCTGTGAAAATGTCATGAATATAGTGGATAGGAAACTTGATGGGTATTTAAGGAGTATGAAAGTAGTGAACTTGTTATAACGACTTAGTCATGTCTGCTTATACATGATTTTTCTTACAGTTCTGTAGAACTGAACCTAGTTCAGATGATACCAGGTATATTCTTTCCCTTCTGTTCATCATTAGTAAGTTTAGGGTTTTTTCTGTTAGTTTGCATGCGTGCAAGAATAAACACTTGCTACCACTGTTTGAAAGGAACCTATAAATGTGCAGCTGGCTTCGGGTAGGAGAAAAGGGTATCTGTCTTCCTACTTGAAGACATTCTGAGATCTAGGATGTCTCAGGATCAATATGTGACACGTTAGGACACAATTCAGCTCACTGTCCTTGATGTTACAATGTCTAGGGTAACCTTTTAGCTTTTTTCCTTTTCCTGTCTCTTTTTTCTTTTTCCTTCCTTCTGTTTGTTGAAAGTAGGAGAATCCACATGGTTGGAGGTACAAAGTTTGGGGAAGTTTTTTGAGGCAAAGAACATAAAGGAATTTTGAAGGTAAATGTGTAATCACTTTTTACAACATTTCAAAAGTAGGGAATAATTTCATTGACTATATCATTAAAAGTAATTTTTTATATTTTAAAGTAGTTATATCAAGGGATAAAATTAATGCCTGAATGTTTTATGAAGTGTAAACTCTGAAAAAGTAATGTAGTGAGAGAGAGGAGGTAAATGAGAAAGGAAGGTTGTGAGAAAGGTGAACAATACCACACGAAAAGTCAGTGTGATGTGGTTTGCTATATTCTCTTATCAGTGTCAGCTCTGATGATTTCTAAGTCATACATACAGCATTTTTACAGGACAGGAGAAGGCATCTAAGCAGTCTGGCAACTGATTTATTGCTAACTTCTGACTCCAGTGAAGAAACCGTATTTGACGTTTCTTTCCAGAATTCAGTAACATTTCTGTGAGAAGACATGTTTGAGTTTTCTTTTGAATATATCTAGCTTTCCCCACTCACACCTTTAAAAAAATAAAGTAATTGTTCCTTTTGCTGCTGAGTAACTAGACTTTAAGGGAGCAGAGCACTGAAGTACTGATGTGAGGTATGGTGGTTGCATGATTCACCACAAGGAGACTGGACTGAAGAATGCCCAATTTACTGTCAGTCTGACTACTTTTTCTTTTCAGACGTGTCAGGATACAACTATCTGTAATAATTGTTTGCCTTTTAAGAAGGGAGAATATTTTAAAAAGTAGCAATGCTAAAAGGCTGTGGAGGGGTATTGATTCCCAGCCAGCATCTTGTGAGTAGAATGATCCTGAATGTATTTCCTCTGATGCTCTGTATATTCACCAATTATTTTGTCCTTGCTGTTACTGAAAATAACCAATCATTTTTCTGAATGTCAGTAAAGCAGTGCCTTGCTATTTCTCACTTAGCTGGAAGAAAGGTTGCTCATTTTGTGAACTAACATGAAGAGCTGGTTCTAAACAGCCATGGTCTACTCCCTTGTAATTACGAAATTAGGACTAATGTCTTTCCTTTTTTCAATGTGAGTCATTTCTTGCTATCACACACACAGAGTAAGTGCAGTCCTGAAATGAAAAGGGGGGGGGGGAAGGGAAATCCTGTCCACTAATTCATTTAAAGAGAGAATATGCATAATTCTTTGGAGTGACATGCAGCTGGACTTAACTTTCAAAAATGGTGTTGTAAGGAGATTCATGCTAGCTTTAGATTTGCCTATTGTAGTTTACAATGGAAGTATTTTTTATTTATTATTTCTGCTAAACGTTAGGTGACCCTGGCTGTTTTAGTGCCATAGTCAATTGCAGAGGAAGTGATTTCTTCTTCCAGATTTTTTTAAAAAATACCCAGAAATCCAATCAATACTGTAACAGTGTTGTGAGGCTTATTGCTTTGGAGTTTGGTGTTTGACTTTGGAGTTAGCAATTGAAATTCTTGGGTTTTAATAAGGCAAAGCAATATGGAAGATAAACTGAGATAAGTAGAAGGTCTTGGATTTATATTAATTTCTCCCCATCAGAAGGAAATGGGTGAGATGATAAAATATAAGGCAATCAATGGTGGCTGGTCCTGTTGAAATCTCAGCCTCTTTGGTTATGAAAGCCGGTTTCCTGTGGTAGCAGGCAGTGGCAGCCTATGCATACAGTATTTCTTTTACAAAGCAGAGAATGTGCAATCTTGAAGTGCTAAACTGGTTTATTTTAGCGTGTTTATTCAGTTAGTTTATTGTTGGCTTGGTGTCTGTAGAAATATTTTGAGAATTGCTGCACTGACTTTCCTGGGAAGGGGTAAATATCACTATGAGTAAAAACTGTACAGTGTGGGAGATGGTGTTGTTTTTCCCACTAACAGTTTAAGGAAAAAGTTGGGAGACTAGGCTATTAAGAAAATATATAAAAAATAATAATCCTTAAATCTCTATATCTTTCATTCAAATGTACAGCTACAACATGAGCTATATAATGACTTTTCAGTTTTTGGGGCTAGGTGATAAATTAAGTTCTGGCATTTTTCCTTATGCTGAAGTAAATCTTCATGAAAAGATGGAGAGAGGGATTATCCTGAAGTCACATCTAGCTGTAAAATAAGGTAACATTAATGTACTAGCTTCCAAATTTGTGTTCCTATAGAGCTTAAAAACCTGAAGGGCTGCAGCTGGACATCTTTCTTGTTTATCATGATTGCAAAAATCTGAGAAGTCATATTCAAATACTGAGATTATAAATTGTGGTATTGTAGTTGTGTGGGTAGAGACTGTTACTAGAAGGAAATTGCATGTCTTGCTGCCTTTTTCCCACTCCCACCTTGTATGGGAAGGATGTGGATGGAAAGGACAGATAAAGTGATTAAACAAAGCTGGCAGAAAGCATATGTAATACAATTGGGTTAGCGATCTGTCTGTTAAAAGGAATATATCTGTGCAGACGAAGACTTTGGGTTTCAGCTGTCTAACCTAGATACTTGAAAAATGGGATTCTTTCATGAAAATAGAAACCAATAACTAGAAATGAAACATTTAAAAGATGTGAACAAAACCAAAATAAATTACTTCACAAGGTAGGTAGATGCTCAGCAATTAGGGCGATTGCTGTCTGGCATGGGAGCCATGATTTAAGTTTCTGAGGAACTGGAGGGGCGAGTACAAGTCTCCTTGCCCAGTACACGACTTGCGGGGTAGCGCTGGAGTTCTGAACAGGTGACCCATGTGTATTCATAAGCATTCACCACAAAAGAAGTGGAGCCTGCACATGTCAACTCCTAGGAAAGCATCTCAATCCACAGAAGTAGTAGTTGTCTTGCAAGAAACAGCATGTCAATGAGAGACTGAGAGGGTCATGGCTTCTTGTCGCTTTCTGGTCTTGCAGCTGGGCTTGCTACCGTGATGTGCTAGTGTTGCTCCAGCCAGCTGAAGAAACTGAACCTGAGCATCTGAAACGCCCCCAACAGTTGAGGCACAAATAGAAGTGCATGTTTTTACCTATTTTCTGGTTGGTGTTCTTTGTAATGGGCCTGTTAAAAAAAAAAAAAAAAAAAAAAAAAAAAAAAGGGGAAAAGGGGGGGGTTTTTTTGTTTGGTTTTCTTTTTAAGGGGCTTATAAAAAAAAAAAAAAAAAAAAAAAAAAAAAAAGTGGCTAATGGAGGGTTTTGTTTGTTTGTTTTTTTCTTTTTCTTTCATTAAGCAAAACCAGCAAATTTCTTTGGGAGGAGTATTTGCTTCTAGAATTGACTTCTGCTTGAAGAATTATCAAAGCATGCAACAGTTAGTGCCTGACATAGCTCCTCTCTTTCAAACCTTCTTTGTGTGCCAACACACATACTGTTCTTGTTTGTAAATTGTGGATTATGGCTGTGGTGTGCAGTGTGCTTGCATGAATCTGACACAAGAAAAGAGATTTCTACTGGAAGGCAAGATCCTTGGAGGCTTGAGCCCTATGCCTTGATTTGGTTTTTTGATTGCTTTTCTGTATGAAGAAAGCATAATCCCTTGCTCGCTACACTGACAATACAAAGTGAAGGGGTTTTTGCCGCTAGGACAGTCCATATAGAAACGCGGTCTGACCTAAAAAAAAATTAAGTGTATTGTAGCCAGTATTAGATTAACAGATTACCATGGTTCTCTGATCTGTTGGTTGGGTGTCAGTTACTTGTTTAGGCTGTGCTTTATAAACAAAAAGTTGTTCGAACTCCAACCCACAACTATATGGGAAGAAATCCCCATTCGCTTAATTTCTTCTCAGTGAGTAGACAAAGATTAATCTTTGGATGCGGTTACAAACCGATGGAGGAATGGGATTCCTTCTCTGCCATCTGAAAGTTACAGGAAAAGCTTTTCATAAAAATAAAAGCACCGCTAAAGTCTTAAGTAATTGACATCCATTTCTATTAGTGAGCAGAGAAGTCTGCTTAGATAAACTTTGATAAAGTTGTTATTGCTGGGGATCTCTTTTTGGTAGGCTTCAAATTCAGGAGTTTTTTAGATTACTTTTAAAAAGTCCAAAGATGGAAACTTTAGACTATAGTTCATCGTTTGGGTTTTTAGTGTGTTGGTGTTTGTTGTTTTTTTTTCCAAGTAATTGAGTAGCAGGAAGAAATCCATTGTATATAGGTGATGTCAGGATCCAGTCTTTAAATTGTTTTTTATCTGAAGTGTGAAATTCTAGTAGCCATTTAAAAAACTATTAGGAAGCACTATTCATATCCTTCAAAGGTTAAGTTTTATAGCTTTTTAAAAACACTGTGTGCGTAGGTTACAAATGCATTTTGGATTCCCTAGTGCCATCTAAAATGTTAGTGTGGTGAAAGATACTGAATCTGAACGGATCTTTTCGGACAAGTGACCAAAACAGTGAAATTTAATTTTTTTCTCAATAGACAGTTTCTCCTTTTTTCTATGTATGTTTTTGAATAGAGGAAATGGATGCAAATATATCAAGGATACTGTGTGCTATGAATGAAAGTATTTGAAGCCTTCAAAATTAGTTCATTGAAAAATCCTGAGGGAGGAGAAGATTTCAGGTGTGCACTTGCAGCCTTCTGACAGACATGAAGTCAGATCCCTTGACATCTATATTGGACTGA
This sequence comes from Psophia crepitans, assembly GCA_013399095.1. Classification (NCBI taxonomy): domain Eukaryota; kingdom Metazoa; phylum Chordata; class Aves; order Gruiformes; family Psophiidae; genus Psophia; species Psophia crepitans. The sequence continues at coordinate 728,657 of VWZZ01008412.1, read as the reverse complement.
ACGGGGATTGCATTGGTGGGATGCACAGGTGGATACCTGGTGAGTGACTTTAGAATTAACAAGAGATGAAAGAAAGCACATAAAAATATGTCCTTGCTCACTAGATGTTCTCTCAGCAGTTCCTTGTGCATTTTCCTTCTGAGGGTGTGCCTGTATGTGTTCTTGTAGGGGGGAGGTTCCTTAGGGATGACCTGTGACCTTGGACAAAGACAAGGAATTCTGTCTTGTGTTGTCTAAGCTCCTTATGTTAAGAAATGCACAACTTTGGTTATAGTCAAGGAGTTTGATTGTTGGGTTTTTTAACTACATACCTATGAAAAATTGGCCTGATTCTAGGTATTTATGCCCTTATTGGTGTTCCATTATTTTTCTCAGCACATACATATGCAAGGTAAACAAAAGAAACTGAGATTAACAAATATTTAAAGAGCCTGTTGGATTTGTTAGGCGGAATGTTTAAAAGCCACAACAATTCTGTTTTAAAAAAAGAGAGAGAGCAAACATGAATAGTGGCTTCTGATAACCCTGTAGAACACTTGAGAAACTGTGACTTAGTATGTTTTGTGTCACTATTCTTCTAGCTTACCCCAGTAACTACAAGTGGCTTAATTCCTCTAAGCCTCTGCAAAAAAAAAGTTTGGGGTTTTTTGGATGCAAATGGTGAAGTTTAATTAAAAATAAAATCCCATCTATGTGTGCAACACCTAATTTATTAGTGAAATTCTTGAAAGTGTTACTCTCAATTTCATCAATTTTCAGTTAGTATGCAGAGTTAGAGTAACCTGTACCTTACAGAGGTACAGGTACATACCTGCCTTACAGAGTATGTGGCTGATGGTGACTGCAGAAGTGGTTACCCCTTTGAAATGGCAGGGTGGCAGCAGAAAGATAGGGACATCATTTTCTCTCTGAAAATGAGCGCATCTAGAATCTGGTGAACTTTGTGGCAGAGACCAACAGAGAATCACTTTCTCTTACTTAGAAGCAGCTTTTCTGGCACAAAAGCATGACAGTGTTTGTGTTCTCTTGGCCCAAGTCAGATGTGTTGGAGTAAAATCTTTGCTTAGTGAGAGGTGTTCCTTGTAGCACAGCAACGGGGGAGCAAACTCTTGAACACTGTTGCTGGGTTTCCAACATGAAAAAGTGCTGCTCTTGCTCCCTCTAACTTCCCTGTCGTCCCAAGCTTTTTTGTTAAATTTGCAAGCTGTAAATAAAACCTGGATTTAAATTAGTGTCACATGTTAAGAACCTTCCACCAAAACAAAAACAAACCCACCATTTAAACTGGGTCTGGCTTTCTTAAAAGGAACTGTGATTTTTACCATGTAGCTACAAATTATTGTGAATAACCATCTCTTTGAACAGGTTGTGTGTTTCTGAGAATAGATCTGTTCTTTTTGACGGTAACCATAGTGAAATGCTATTCAACTTTACTCGACTTCAGAAGAAACCTGGCAAAGAACTTTATTTGGCTAAACCATTTGTTTACCATAACTGGAATTCCTATTTAGCAGTATGTTTTGTGATGCAAAACACACTTTGAGATAAATTTTTATGTGCTTGTTGATGATTGACTTCACATCAATTAGCATGGTAAAACTTTAAATACGTGTTTATGTTGTTGCTCTAAACAGATTCTGAGTGCTGTTCTATATAGTATCTGAAATAAGAATTATGGCATAATGGCATGGACTAGTCAAAGCACTGAGAGGGAACTTCCCTAGTCCAACATTTTCAATATCTGGGTTTAGTCACTATGATTCTATGTGACAGCAACTGGCTAATTACAAGTATATCAAAAGTGCTTTGTTTATTAAGCAAGACAGATTGGTAATAAGTGGACATGTCTCTTCCCCCGTACGTTTTAAATTAAAGTAGGTCTGAGAGTTCTTACTGTTTGATAAAGCTGTGAATGTGTGATTTTTGTGATTCCCGTGTTAAAAAGTGTACAGTAATTAGTATAGCTACGAAGAGAAGCACTCAAGCAACATAATGTTTAATTGGAATTGTTAAACATTTAAAGGTAATATGTGAACTGAGTGTTGGAATGTGATGGCAATTTTGGTTTAGTCTGGAATTACAGGTTAAATTTTTGGGTTACTTAGGTTTTTTGATACTTTTTTAGTTTTTAATCTTAGCCCAGTGAAGTATTTTGTATTTCCAATTTTTCTAATTGTGTTGTAAAAGACAAGTGAATAAAAATGCCATGTTCTAAAAAAATTAAGTATAATTATCAAGTCTGTAATAATTGGGCGAAAAAACTCTTAAGCCTGTAAATCTTTTCCGTGTTAATTTTATGCCAAGTCTAGAAGTTTGATAAGCCCTGCTTATGGGAATACACAAAGGATAAAGTGGTCCTGCTAAGAAGTTCTCATGGTTGTACTTACGAAGCAGTAATTTAAATTACAAAGTAAATATGCAGGTTTAGCTTATGGTTTATTACAAAAAGTGTAGTTCACGTCTACATTTCAGAGCTTTGTTTTTTCTCTGTTAACTCCTCCCACCCCAAATCTGAACCGACCTGAACTAAAGCTATTTTGTATTCACATAAAAATAGAAGGTTGCTGTGGTAGTGTTCTTAAATTGGATAACACTTATTTTTTGATTTGAAAGCTCCAAGACCTGCATAGATCATTCGACCATGAGTAAAAGTCTGTAAAATTATTTTGTTTTCTTCTGAAAACTGGATTAAACATTAATGTACAGAGGTAGGGAAGAGGGTTCGGCTGTTAATGATCTTTAATCTCAAAGACTAAACGGCTCTCTTATCCAGCAGTTCTCCTTTCCCTAGAGACGCAGTGTTTCCTGCCATCTGGCTTTCTGCTTCCTCCTGCTGCCCCTTGTTAGCGTTGTTGCAGGCTTCTCTGGTCTCCCTGCGCTCCCTCCTGCAGCAGCCTCCATACTCGTCAGTGGAAGGGGCAGGCAATAGAACACAGTATACATCCAATAGCTAAACATCCTGCTGGGTGCAAAGTCTAGCTGGTGCAGTTTTGTCTAAATTGTGCCTCAGTATGGCCATGTTCTTCTGGAGCACATGTGAAACCACCCGACAGCCATAGGCATGGGGAGCCTATGCCCTTCCTCTGCTTAGCTTGTAGATGTAGACCTAGCCCGTGTGGTTACCCCACCTCATCCTTATCATCAGGGGGTTCCATCTGGGGAGCAAATAGAGGAGCGTGTCTCTTCATTAAGCTGTTCTGAAGTCGAAGCTTTTAGTGCTCAAAAGGCTTAACTGGAAATTACTTCTACCTTTGCAGACCCAATGTTTTTAGACTATCTGCTTTGGCTATCCCTTTGTGACCTCATTCAAATATTTAACCTCACATGCCATGAACAGTAAGCTGCTATTCAGGAAAAACTTGCTAAAAAAGTGTGAGGCTTTGAGTTCTCAGTGTGACCACTGAATAGAAAGAAGTATAAGAGCTTTCTGTTAACATAAAGAAAAGGAAAATCTGAGATAAAGTTAAAATATTTCTACAGATGTAAAGAACACAATTTTGTTATAAACATGCCTCTTACCTAGGTCATTAAGAGCTTTGCAAAGCGTTCCTTTGAACAGAAGTTTCTTGCTCACAAATACTTAGCTCAAACTTCAAACTGAAGCATATTGTATCTGGAATAGCAATATTTTTGGATTTTTATCCACCACTACAGAAGATGCCACATTTTTTGTTTTTTTCCTGCAAGTCTTGTTTACAAGTTATTTTGCAAATTGCAAATGCCTTGTAACTTAGAGTGGGAGTCTAGTACCAGCATTAGAAGGGGGAAGGGGGGAGGAGAGGAAGGGAAAAAAAAGTGCTAGAAGACTTTTCTACTTTCCCCTTACAGTAACCTCGCTGTTTGGATGGAAGACAGTTGTAGGCAACAACAGGAACAGCGTACTTAACAAATACGCAAACACTGTATGGTTTTGACATTGTGTTAAACATTTTTACCCAAGAGTAATTGCCCTAATCATCTTTATGTAGTTCAGAATAGTTACTTTGAGGCGTTCATTCTGTAAACCTAAAATTAGAGCACCTTGGCACTTGCGCGGGTGCAATTTAGCAATGATACAATAAGGATAACAGTGAAGCTAATCTTGTGTTCAAAGGGTATTTAAAGTAACTAAATTTCGTAGCAAGACATGTAATTAGATCTGTTATAGCAGAGGAAGTTTATGAGGGTATTGCCAGGTTTACAGTACACTGAATTCAATTTTACGTTTCAGGTCATTTTTGGTTAATGAAAAACCAAATCTGGAGCTCACCTGTCACTTTCTCTTAACAACTCTTTGCTCTTTGTGATATATAATCCATCAAAAAACACCCACAGACATGCCCTTTTTGAAATTCCTGCATGGAAACTTCAAAACTTAAATGCTTTAGCATAAACAGCCTTACACAAAACTCTGCATTTTGATCCATGTGAATGTTTCTTGGATTTAGTATTTTGGTTTTGCCGTTGGAGACTATTAAAAAGGTATGGCTTTGCTGAAGAACAGAGACAATTTTATTGCTGCCTCTCAAGTGGGGATTGTGAAGAGTCTGTGTGTACTGTTAAGATTGTTGAGATTACTTACACTGTGCCTTGTGCTGGATCTTAAATACCAGGCCATCATCTTAATACAAACCCCTGAGCAGGGGATTTTTACCTACAGGTTTTTTTTTTCCTGATTATGTGCTACAGTGATAATAACCTTTTCAGGTATTTAGTCAAGAAGCAATGTATTGTTGTTTAACGTTTACTGCATAGCTCTGTTTCATGCATCATAGAATGTGCACACAACTTGTTTCTTTGTATGGGCTTGTCCAAACAGGTTTGCTGGGGAAATTTACGGCAAGTCAGTTGAGTGGGTTAGTTCGAGAGCTCAGAGTCGTTCTTTACTCTAGAATGGGAAAAATATGTGGAGTTTTGCAGTTGTCCGTATCGCATGCACTCATTCATTTATGTTTTTTTTTCCCCAGTATTTTTCCAGGAGCGTGATGTGCCCTAACAAACAAACCCTTAAAATGTGCTTTGATGCTCCATGGTTTCACTAGGCACTTGAAATAGAAATTAGCTGTTATCTGACATGTTTTCCAGCAGTTGTACTGACATGGGAAAGAGCTCTGCTCTAAACTTACTCTCCTGACTGCACGTGCACACTTCTGCAGTGTCTGGGTATCACCTGCTGAAGCTGTGAACCCTACCTGGCTGTTTTGGCGTGCTGTTGGTTTCGCATGTATGCTATGAGAACTTTCATCAGCTATAGGGCATGTTAATATAGGCCTTTAGAAGTGCCTTGGTTGTGCAAACAGTTTGAAAGATTACCTGAAGCCTATTTACTTTTAGTTTTTTGGAAACACTGTGACAAATTAAGTGGAAAGCTACATAGAAGAATTGTGGCGTTGCAACACAGCATCATGGAAAAGCGGGGAGAAGGTGGCAGAGAATATTATTAGCCACAGAAATCCGGACAGTAAGTAACATGTTTTAAAGAATTGGAATAAAAGTTGCTATATGGTTAAAGGAAGAAGCGAGTATATTTGATTACTATAAAATTAGCTTACCTTTCCATGTCAAAATGGAGGAAACTAGTTAAACCTGCAGTACAGTAGCCACTACACTAACAGTATAAGAGACTAAATGCCTGTGTGGTGGGTTTTTTCCCTTACTTTTTCACATAAACCCTGCATCTGGACTTGAAGCAAACATACAGTGAGATTTTTTTAAAATATTTTTTTTTAGTGGCAGAGGATTAGATACATTTCTTTTGTGACAGTGATGGCCACCCAACATCTTTTACAAATAGTTGTTGCCTGCCTTTTTATTAATTAAGTTTTCTTTTGGTGAGTGGTAATCGTTGTCGAAGGTGGGCTGCCTGCTTTAACATGTTGCATGTATGCTAGCATGTGCAAAAGAACTGTTCCAGGTTCAAGTTTAATCTAAAATTTCATGAGAGGGCACATACTCCCATGTAACACTTGGAAACCCAGGGTGCCAGAGAGACCAATGCTCACATGGGTCAACCAACCATGGATTTGAGAGTTTGTGCTTGGAGAAATACTGGTCTGTGAGCACGAGGTCCATCTTTGCACGGCTGGTAAATACATGGATGAAGATGAGGGTGTTCTCACTGTTCTTTGTGCTGTGTGAAAACTGTTTTCTAAAGGAAACAAGCTATTGCACATTTAAAGATTCTTATGAAAATCAGCCTTCCAAAAGACCGTTCTCCAATTATATAATTAACCACTTTTGGAAACAAGGAAAGACAGATTTTTGAATGTATAATTTACACTGATGTCACAGAATCCATAATTCAGGAGATAAGAGATGGAGTTTTTTGTTCTTGATTGATTGTAATTGCAACCAGACTTTAAAGAAGAAAGAAAAAAATAACCAAACCAACAACAAACCAAAAAACAAAGAGAAATTCTAAAGGTAACTTTAACATGGAAGTAAAAATTGACTGTGGCACTAGCATGAAATTTGTGACTTTTATAAATGTAAATTGACCAAATATTGATATCTTATTACAATATTCAGTGGTGACATCAATCAGCCTTTGATCTTCTCTTTGACTTCATGCTGATCCACTCTTCCTGAGGCTGTTGTACTTCCAGCCCCCCTGAGCAGCTTCAAATAGCAGTTATTTGAGGGCAGGGGAAAATGAACATGCTGGAGCTGTTGCATCTCATGCACAGCAACCCTACAGAAAAGGGGAGAATCATGGTTTGCTTGTTGTAAGCCATGGAAGATGTGCAATTAGAGGATACAGAGTTAGCTGCTGCAATGTTCTTGAGCCTCTTGCCTTAAACCAGTGTTGTGGCAGGGAGTCCTTTAAAATTAGTGTAATATAGATGGGAAATAGATCTCTTTAGATAAAGAGGGAAAGTTTGAACTGTGGTGCTCATAGTTGAGAAGGTGTTTACTGAGAAATTTGATTGTGGTTATGTTGGATATACAGTGACTTAGAAAAGAGAAATAGAGGACAAGAATAAATGTTTGTACTTAGACAGTTGTACTGACTATGTTTAGATCAAACTGACAAAGTCTGCTCATTAAATTTGACTAATAAATTCTTTCCATGTCATAGTGGAACTCCTGAGGAAAGTACCAGAGGATGGGTAAATGCCACTGGAGTTTCTCAGTATTTGTTCCTTTTGTGAGGCACAGATTTTTTATTTTTATTTTTTTTCTTCTATAGAGGAGAGGTGGATGATGGGCACTAAAGGGGCAGAGTCTTCTCAGTGACCTCTTGGTATGAATCAGACAGGGTTGGCAGATCTAGGAGCAGAAGTGATGACATGCCTGCAGGAGTCAAACTTCTGTTTTCAGTGCCTTAGAGAAAAATAAGAGTGATTCTGGAGTTTCCTTCTTTGAGAGCCCTTCCTGAAGCAGTTTCTTCAAAAAACCTGTCTGAAGCATGATAAGGGTAAATGAACTTGCCCCAGTGCTTACAAGGAAAAGGTTTCTTTTGTGGTATAGATAGACAACACAGGAACTAGGGAGTTGAGGGCATGTTTCAGTATTTATCTCTTGATATTGTCAAATGAAGAAATGAGTTACGTGATGATTTAGAAGAGGCCGTGAAAATAGCTTTACCAGATGGTGAAGTGTTGCAATTTTGGGACTGGAAATTCAAACATTGAAGCAAAGATCCCTGAAATGGGAGATTCACTGTTAGACAGAAGAGCTTATGAATTAGAGAAGTTGTTGATCATCTCTGGGTCTGAATCTTGTTCTCTTACCAGGCTGCAGTGTTTAGAGTAGATTGCTTGCTTTCTCTTAATGAAGGCTAGCAGCTGTTCGCAGTGCTGAATTAAGCCCTTGGAGACATGCATTAGCAAGCAGTAGTACTCAAAAATACATGATAAATTAATGTTGTACGGCTGCTCATTCAGCGTATATGCTGTGTGGTGGCCATGCATGAGATACTATTTATAATAATATATTTCACTTCTCAGGAAAACAGCCCTAATAGCCAGCTGGGAAATACAGTGAGTGCTCCTGATCACCCACCCCCTTGTTTATTCAGGTTGAAGTCTGCTGTGTGGGAAGCAAGCAGTTAAAAATAAAACTATAAATAATTGTGTTAATCAGTGTATAATTTATCTTTGTATTTGTTTATTGCCTTGGGTACTTGATTAGACAGCTCTAACATACAATTAATCAGTAACCTTTAGTGTTAACTTCTCAGCACTGTTTAATTAATTGGTGGTGTTGCAGAGGCTCTGCTGGCTAGGAAAGCCAGGAACTGTGCCATGTAAACACTTTTGTTAATGTCAAGTGAAGGTTGCGATATGCTCTATTTTTTTCTTTATTAGCTTAATTGAACTCATCAGCCTTTCAGGGTCTATGTTGCAGTTCTAGAGGCAGGTCTAAAAATTAGACAAAAAGCATGGAAACAATGTGTCATAAATGGTGGAAAGGTCTTGTGCCTTAGCCATTATCATAAATCTTTTCACGTGTACTGATCGTCACGTCTTTATTAAGTGCCAGTACAAGGTAAAGACCAAAGTGAAATCAGTTACGTTGATAGCTGTATATTTCATTAACACTGACAATGTGAGGACTGATTTTTACCTTTTCTAGATACAGAAAATCTACTTGCATATCTAGTAAGCATGGAGGGTGTTCATCTTGCACTGCAGACAATTACTGTAAACACAGGTACTGATGCATCTTGGGTATTGGATCTTTGTGTATGTCCTGTGTGAAAGAGATCTTGAAGTTTTTCTGCAAGTGTCTAGGAGAGTGTGAAGATGTGGGTTCTGGTTTTCGGGTTACAAAGAAACCAGGCATCGAAGTTAAGCCTTGCACACCTACAATACTATTCAGGCCCTGAAAATACCATGAATGTAGCAAATACTGGTTTCAAAGGGACAAGTCTTGATTACTTTGGAACAGTTATGTGAACTTGAAAGAAAAATCGCACATTTCGGACATTATATTTTGAATCTAGTTAAATTTTGTGAAGATTGCATGCATGAAGTGCAAGTGGAAATGCTGTGTGTACATGTTTGTGTTTTCTGTGAAAGCACCAAAAGTAAGAACAGCATGAGGACTGTAAGAACGGCCTGTCTTGATAACAAGAGACACAGTTTGAGGATACTGCTCCCAGGACACTATTTCTAGTGGTAAAATTGAAGAACATATGGTTTATATTGAGACCAGAAGACTTGCACTCTGCTAAGACCACAATGTAGATGACTATTCAGAACACTGTATCTTCTCCTGGCAACAGGAGAATGACCATGAGGTTGCAGCATATCATCTATGTGATTATTTTTTTCTCCTGTTAGCTCATGAGGGAAAAACAAACATTTCAAACAAACAAGGAGAAACAATCAGTGAACAACCACCTGTCTTAAGATTTATGGGAGCTGAAGTAAACAACACTGTGAAGCAAAGGATGGTTCCATTACAAGTGTTGACTCCAACTGTTTACCTGAGAAGGATTCGATAGCCAGAATCCTGTATCATGGGTGTTGCACATAAGAGATTCCAGCCAGGCCACTTGGACAAACATGCTTTGGTACTTCCAAGTCTGCGATTGCAAGAGTGTGAGTGAATGAAATCTGAAAGAGAATGGAGCAGGCAAAACAACTGAGACACAATAAATAACACTTCCCCTTTCTGCATGCTCTTCCATAGAGTTCTCTTACATAAATATTGTCAAAGATGGTCTTTCCTACTAGTTACAATTCAGGACGTGCTGCTGTACATCTTGATTGTGTTGGTTAGAACATACTAGTTAATACATATTCCCTGTTCAACATGTTCATCTTCAGGCAGAAGAAGTGAAGTCTCTTTTGAAACGGCTTCATATTGTCTATCCCACACCTCCCTTCTGCCTTCTCAAACTGCTGAAACCCTGAGGTCCTCTCCATGATAACCCTGACCCACTTCCAGGGAGAATCAGCAGACATGACTTAATTTCTGCAAAGGGAAACAAATTAAAATGAATATAGGTTTAATATAGTCCTCTTCTGTGTAAGTGAAAAAATTTTAATTACTTGAGATCCTTGAGGCTGGTAGCTGTGTATCATATCTGAGATATATTCAGGCCAATGTAATTAGGCTTAGCTGATGCATGGACAGGTACACAGCTCAGTAGGGTTACATAAGCTTTGTTTCCGTAGGACACCAGGCTTTCATCTAGTGGAACGATGGATGGGAATTTTTCACAGAAGGAGAATGAGAAATGAGTGGCAGTACTGACAAAAATGCCAGACCGTGAACTGAAACAGTGAAAAGGTGGTATTGCAAAATCAATGCAGCTCCCTCACGGGGTAATATAGAGAGGTCATCTATCTTCTTCCTCAGTCATTTACATCAGATACTGCTGAATATGTTAAATGGAAGCCTCATCCAAAAAAAGTATCAAGGATGGCACTGCTAAAAAAGATCAATGTTATTCCTTCTACCTGACAGTTAGGTTGGGCTGGAGTAGAAAGGTTGCCCTCTGTTGCACAAAACCCAGTGTTGTCAGGGTGAGGCAGGGGAAGCCTTTTGCTAGTAGAAAGCTAGTTATAGAATGCTTTAACTCTGAAGGAAATACTCTCCTTTACCCTTCCTCATTCAAAAGTGTGCTATTTAATAAAAAGAAGAATTGAGCACTTCTTGTGTTTGTTGTTTTGGGTTTAGCATGACCTACAAAAAGCTACCATATATTCAAATGTGGGATTCCCTCTGCCAATATTTAACTTGTGCACTCAAGTGTATATTTTTGTAATACTGAGGTTCTGCAAAGTAGACATTTTTATTCATTGCACGCATCTGGTTGCTTTAGATAAACGAAATAAAAAGAGGTGAAATACTGATGATAGTATTTTTCAGCTTAGTCTTTATTTCCCTGTGCCTTGCCCTAAGCTTCAATATCAAACTATTTCTTAGCCTGGAAGTTCGTATTACATTATTTTCTAATATGTGGACTAATCTCAAAACACTGAAAGGCTCATTATTGCTGTAAGTCTGGATACAGTGACCACTGCTATCCGGTGCAGCTCTGTATCTGAATTCTTATGGCCCCAAGTATATGACTGAGCAAAGTAGCTAAAAGAAATCACTCGAGTACGAAGACTTTAAAGTCTGGAGGCAGCTTAAATCCATTTTTCACAAATCCATCATTTACACAAGATTTAATACCTTAAATTATAAAATTGATACTGAAGTAGACTTAGAATTACTTTTTTTTTTGTTACTGTGGATGCTAATGGACCAGCTAGGGGTAATATTTTCCTGATCTGTGGCTCATGAATGGGTAGAAACTGGTTGGTGATGTAATCAATGACACTGGCAACCACAAAATGATGGACCTCAAGATCTTGAGGGCTTGTCAAGTGACCTGGCAAGTCTTTAAGACTGACATTGCCCCTTTCCTCCAAACATGAAAATATTTCTAACTGTTATTCAGGGAAACAAGTAGATAGACCTGAGCTTCAATTTGAAAGGGCAGTACAGGGGAGGTGGGAGCAAGGGCAGGCTACGAAGGAGGAATTGAGAAGTGTTGCACAGGCATGTAGTGACTGTGTTAGGAAAGCCAAAGCTCAGCTGGAGCTGAAAGTGGAAAGGGACACCAAGGCAACAAGGCAAGCTTCTGCCACTGCATGAGCAGTAAAAGAATAAACAAGGAAAACGTGGACCTCTTGTTGAACAGGATGAGTGATTCAGTGGCAGTGGCCACAGATAAGAAGTCCTGAGACACACTAAGAAGTACTCAGAGTCATCTTTCCCTCAGTTTTTGGCAGGATCTCTCAGAAATCTTGTTAGACAAGCTGACCACAAGCTAGCAGTGTGTTCTTGAAGCAGAGGACAAGCAGTATCCTGGACTGCATTAATAGGAAAATAGCACGAGGTCAAGTGGTTATTCCCTTGGTACTCACTAGACCACATCTGAAATGCTGCATCTGATTTTGGGCCTGCCAATACAAGACAGACATAGATAAACTGGAGCAATTGTGGAGAGGAGTCTGCTGTATTAGCAGGGGCTGAGGGAGTGGGACTTGTATAGCCCTGAGGAGAGGTGGCTTCAGGGGCACCTGACAGCAGCCTCCTTCCTAAGAGGAGGTTGCAGAAAAGACAGCCAGGATCAGTATTGAGGTTCAGAGCGGAGAGAATAAAACATTGTGATCTTAACTTGAGATGGGACAGCGAAGGGGGGTAAGGAAGTTTCACTGGGAAGGAGCAGGTTGCCTGGAGAGTTTGTGGTTCCATCCTTAAAGGCTTTGAAGATCGGCCTGAATAAAGCAGCCTGATTTGATCTCATGGCTGACCCTGCTTTGAGCAGGGAACTGGACTAAAGACCTCCTGAGATCCTGTCCAGCATGAATTACTCTTTGATTCTGTGGGATAGTTAATCTCTAGGTTATTGTACTTCCTTTGCTTCCCTTCTTCATTTGTAGTCAAGATATTGGACATACATGAAGATTGAGACGTCTGTTGTAAGAGGAGAAAAAGATCTTTTGAAACCCTGGTTTGAGGGGTTTGTCCAACAGTAAATTGTGTCTGAAAACTAGGTAATCCTGGTGCAATCTGATATGCTTGGAGTTAGTAGTCTGAATTGCAAATTTTTGTTCCTAATGGCAGCCTGTTAGTAATATACAATCCCAGCACAATTCAGTGATTTCCTTATGTATTTGGGAAATGTATTGTGTTCCCCTCTGACTTTTCTCTCCTCCCATGCTTAGCTACAAAGGCTGGTGTCACAGCATACATTTCTTGTTGACACAAAATAGCAGGAATCTAATACCACACACTTGATAGGCTGCATGTCACAAGTATTAGATACCAGACATACTGGTGCCAAACCAACTAACAAAATCATTTATCAGATCACTTCAGGGGTTTTCCTGCATTTGCTTTACCACTCTCTGAAGAGTGATGTAATAGGCTCTGACTGACTTCTTGTCAGCAGGGAATATACAATCCGATGTCTGGCTTTTGAAATCAAACCTCCCAGGGTATGCTTTATGCAGAGAGCCGTAATGCGACTCTTGAATTCTCAGTATAGACAAGTCCACTTTCATAAAAAGGCAGTTTTAGTATGAATGACAATGCAAAGTACTAGAACTTAGTGTTCAGCAGTTTTTCCCCCGTTTATCAGGAACCGTTTCTCAGCTGTGTGTTTTTCAGAAAAGGAATAACTCAGACTAGGTCACTTGAATTGTTTAAAGCAGACAAGGTGGAGAACTCATGTATACTGTATATACTTATAGACTGTGTAGGACAGTTGTGTTTTATCAGGAGGATGCTCTAAATTGTTGATCTTTTTTCTGTGTGGTCTCGATTTTACATCTGAATATATAATTGTAGTGGTACCCTCCTAGACAGCCATGACTTCCTTGTATCTCTCTCCAACCACATTGTATGAAAATATCAATATAGGGAAAACTGTGTATGCCTTTTCATACATGTAGTCTGCAGGGGTATTTAAAAGCCCTTACTTTCCCTGACAAACAGATCATCGAAGTAGTTTCATTGAAATAAGCTCTTCCTGTGAGCTTGTGCCCAGAGACTTCTGTTCTTGCACTTTTCTTCTTTGGGGGAAAAAAAAGGAGGATAGAGTTTGAAAATCCCTATCCTAGAAAGCTTGACAGGTCTTACTTGCAAATATGTAATTTTTCAATTGCTCAATTTCCACTCTTGAAACTTTTTTTATTTCAGGATCTTCCTGAGAAGTTACTGGTAATTGCAATAAGAAATATCATCACTAAGGACAGTAGTGTTCCCCATTCTCTAGATGTGCCTGTAATTTTTACCTTATCGTTCATGGATATTATTTTGAAGAACTTGCGTATTTCAGTGGCTATATCCCACCCTCATCTGGATTCAGCATCAAAATAAGGTACCAAGTATTGTATTTCATTGCTAAACATCTGTTGATGTTGAATCATGATCATTTTTTTTAATAACTGGAGCAAGATTTTTCCAGAGGGCTCAGCAGTGTAAATTGGAAAACTAATTTGGCATCGTAAATGGATTTATGACCACATGGACACGTATAGTCCAGAGAGTGTTCTACCAGCCTTGCTTTCAGAGATCTGTAGTTTATCATAAATATGTAAGCTTGTGTTCTCAAATTCTTGGGCTTTAATCTAGGGATTATGTGATCTGAACAGGTTAACTAAATACTCTGGGTTGTCATTTTGTTTCTCCTTTTTGAAATGAATTTTCACACACTGTAGGCTAACTATTGTGCCTGTTTAGAAAGCAATGAGTGGCTTATTCCATTTGAAACGGAGTGTGAAGTTAAAGGACCTGATAACTGCTGGAACTAATGCAACGAGGTCAGGTCCTATTACCTTCATCTTATAAATTTCAGTCTGTTAAGTAACACCCTTGACACTTAGCTTTTGGTAATTACAAGCACAGAGAGTCACCATTTGCATTCCTTTTCCACCTTCTTTGGAAATGGGAAGAGCTGGGGCCTCCCAGGCTGCAGAGAGATACTGCCTCCCTGTGGTTCCTAGCCTGGTGCTTCTAAGGCTCCTCCCTTTCCCTCTTGCTGGTCCCATTAGTGTCAGGCTGGTGACCTGAGATGTTTGCAGAAATGTTTGTGTGTCTGTCAGGCTGGTGACCCTGTACATAAACACCCTGAACTACGGTCTGATGTGACCTTTAATGTTCCATGTTTGGTTGCGAGTTCATTACTCTGGATGTGAAGTCCAGACTCTCTAAGCTCAAACCTCTGTTAAACAGTTGATTTTTCTCTTTTATTTTCTTCAGCGTCTGTGCCTGAAAAATAGAAATGGTAGTCCTGCTATTTCTAGGCAGCTTATATAGATGTAGCAAAAATGCCTGCAGACTGGTTCATTCAAAAAATCTTAGTTATATATTTCATAACATTTTATTTTTAAATATCAAATACATGGGGGTCCTTATGTGTGCGCGTTTTTATATTAACCTCAGCATTTTTACAGTATATTGGTACACACTTTGCAATTAATTTCCAAATGGAAAAAGGATGAAAAGGCAGGGTTTTTTCCCCTTTGTCAGCTAACTCATTTTCACCAGCATTGTTGAAACCGTATGGCCTATGTGTCATCCAGCATGTTGTCTGCTGGATTTATAAAACAGGATGTAATTAATTAAAACAAATCCTTCCAGAGCTAGTTTCTAGATCAGGTGAAACCTCTGGCCTTATCCTCTGCTTTGAATGTGTGTATGTGCTTTTGGTAGATGGAACAGACACGTCTACAGAAAACTCACTGGCTTTCATTTTGTTCAGAGCGTCTAGTTTGTTGCTTGGGGAGGGCAAAGGGCAGGAAGAAGAGGGAATGTGGCTGGATGAGCTCTCTGGTTTTGTTTGCCTTTCTCACTCTAGTTTTGGGAACCGTATGGTGAGGAAGTATGGCCTGGACTCATCTACAGAGAAGTGAAGAGGTAGCGGGTAGGTCGATATGGTGTAAAGAGCTGGAAAGCAAGACTGGGAACAAAGGACTTCTCACTGAAGCTTTTGATGATTCCGTGACCTAATGTGTTTTCCTCTATCTCCTCCCAGATAGAGCTAGGAGTGTAACTGCTTCCTGATCAGAAACGGAGCCAGGATTAGTTATGCTTTTGAAGGGCACCAGCAGAAGACCATTAGGGCTTTTGGACAGCTGTCTTGGAGAATTGATCACTCAGGTAGTCCCGCTGCATGTGAAAATTAATTCTGACAGGATAACATACTAGTGAGCCAGTAATTATGCAGTGTTTTTTCTTAATTTGCTTTTTGGCATCTCTCAGGAAGCAGCCAATGCACTTAAAATTGCCCTGGAACATACATTTTTAAATTGCCACATAAAGTTAGACTTCTTTTAGTCTGAAGGTCTTATCATAAAGGAAGACAACTGTGTCCCAAGTCTCTAGAATACTCTCTCTTCTTTTCTCTGACTTCCTTGAGCATTTCCGTGGTACTGGAATTGAAGAGCAGGGGAGTGGCAGAGTTAACCTCCAGTCTGTTTGCTCTCATTTCATGTTCAAGAGCATGTATCTTGATTTTTGAAATAAAATGTTTCATTTTAATGACCATAAAGTATATACTATAAACCAATTATCTGCCCAATAAAGAAATAAAAGCCTATGCAAACCCCACTGTATGTCAGCCTTGTGATTATCTTCTGTTGTGCGCTCAAGAGAGTTCTCCAAGACACAGAAGAGAAAGCCAACTCCTCTCTGTGCACATAACTCTTCTGGGAGAAACTGCTTTCATGTTGCACCTCAACTACAGAATTTAAAGTCTGAATGTGGTGGTGGAAAACATCCAGGGTAAAGCCACACCCCTAAACCTTCTCCAGTCTTTTGTCACATGCCATACAGAGACAGCTTTCATACTGCAGAAGGGATATAAAATACAACAGTCATAACAAGGATTTGTTTGCTCGCGGCTTACACACAGCTCTCACAAAATGACTGCAAGAAGGGCAGAAGGAAATAAAACTCTGGAGAGAGTACATGTCCAGCGAGCTTAATACAGTACATTGATATAACCTGCATGAACTCTTGGGTTTTTGCAACCTTCATTATTGAATGGTAGTACAGCTTATGCTTAGATGACCTTATTCAATCTTCTTTTGCTGTAGGAGGAAAATGCAGACATAGGTCAGGGCATGTAAAATCCTTTTTCATACCATCAGTTATTCTCTACCATTGGATTAAAGAGAGTTAACAACACATGGTATCACATAAGTTATCCATGGTTGGGGGGGGGCATGGGAGAAAGACAATGATTTCTATACGTTAGTTTTGTGATCTCCCAAAGAAAAAGAACGGCAGGATCTACCCTTCCCTGTGAAGGGCCGCATATTGGTTAATAAAGTTCATCAAGTTACTGATATCAGTGACAACAGTCAGTCAGTCTGTGCAGATATGTGAGAAAATGAAATTCTTGTAAGCATTCCCCAAATCAGTAGATATCAGCTAATTTCCCTGTTCAGTAGAGCGGATAGATACCCATCCAAATATCTGATCTTGATATTCTGAGGAGGCAGAATAGTTGGGTAGTAAATAATGCAGATCTGTCTCTTTCTCTCCACTAACGGATGCTGATTTAAGTCATACTGATTCACTAGCAAAACAAGCATGTGCTCAGGTGTTGTATTAGCGCAGTCTGCAAAAAAGGATTTGTTGCAATCAGAAATCAGTCTGAGAGAGATGATAGCATGTATAAACATTGAAACTAGAAGTTCCTTAGCTGTGTCTCAAAGCAAGTTCCTTCAGCTCTTAACCACTTTGGGAGATAGTCTTCAGTCACAAAGAGTTAGGGTGATCTTTTCTTCAGGAAATGCTATAAAGTTTGAAAAATCATGTGAACTTAGATCAAGAAGAGAAGATCATGAAGAAATCACAAAGAGCTAACAGCCCTGTAAAAGATAAAGAGTAGCAGCTTACATTGCTTGAGGGAGAGAGTGTGGAGGATGACTATGTTGCTTGGAATGGTAGATAGAAACAGATAAGTATGTAATTATTTTGTTGAAATTGCTAGTGGCACAAAAATGATCCTAGATAAACTTTGAAAACTTGTAGGAAAAAAAAAAAGTGAGATTCGTCCTTTGAAACAGAAACTGTCCTCTCTGTGAGTTATAGACAAAAAGATACTATCTTTTTTCCTGTGTTGGAGAGCAGTGAATAGGAGAAGGGACTTGTTTTGTTAATTCTTTCTTTCTCATAGGAACAGTCTTTCCTTTGAAAAATCAGCTGTTCACAAGTTCTTAATTGTTGCAGTCTTAAAACTATAAAGAGATGTTTTTCTCATTCACTTTACAACATTTATTTACTTAATATCAGGGCCAAATCTGCAGTATCAGAAAAGCTCACTAGGAAATTTTTTTAGTATTTACTAAGAGCAAATTGTGTTACTAATTCTAATTATTATTAACTGAAGCTATTAAATTAATTTGAAGAAGTAATATTAACCATTGCACATTTTTTTAATCTTGGTGACTGTGATGGTTTAACCCCAGCTGGCAGCTCAGCCCCACACAGCCCTCGCTCACTCCCCCGTGGTGGGATGGGGGAAAGAATCAGAAAAGTGGAAGTGAGAAAACTCGGGGGTTGAGATAAAGACAGTTTAAGGTAAAGCAGAAGCTGTGTGTGCAAGCAAAGCAAAACAAGGAATTCATTTGCTGCTCCCTGTGGACAGGCAGCTGTTCAGCCATTCCAGGAAAGCAGGGTTCCGTCACACATAACAGTTACTTGGGAAGACAAACGCCATCACTCTGAACATCCGCCTCACCCTTTCTCCTTCTTCCCCCGGCTTTACATACTGAGCATGACCAAATGTATGGGATATCCCTTGGGTCAGTTGGGGCCAGCTGTCCCGGCTGCGTCCCTTCCCAAGATCTTGTGCGCCCCCAGCCTACTCACTGGTGGGGTGGGGTTAGAAGCAGAAAAGACCTTGGGTCTGTGTGAGCACGGCTCAGCAGTAACAAAAACATCTCTGTACTGTTAGCTCTGTTTTCAGCACAAATCCAAAACAGCCCCGTACTAGCTACTCTGAAAAAAATTAACTCTTATTTCGGCCAAAACCAGCACAGTGACTTAAGGTAATAATCATATCTTTATAAAAGTATGTAGGTTTTTAACTGAGATATCAAGAGAATCTTTAGATATAGATTGTTATATATGCCTCAATGACATAAAAGTTTTGTATGTTGGTGTCACTGTTACATCTTCTAAACACTTTGAATGTTTCAATGCTGCAGACTAGATGAAACGCCTGTGCAGTACTCTCTTCTGTATTCAGTGCCTGAAATATCTGCTGGTCTTTGGAGAAAGAAATCAATCACTTCTGTTATCTGTGAAAAGTAATACTCTCAACGCTGATCTATTACATGGTTTTGCAAATGTGTATCTTTTTTTCTAGTTGTATATCCTTAAAGATGTTAGTAGCACTTGCGGCAAGTTAATGTCAGCATTTTTACTAGAAACCTTTATTTTTTGTCTGCAAAAATTGTAAAGTACTGAAACTACATATTCAGCATTTCAGCTTGCAAACAAGTGACTCTACAACATCAGTGTGACTATTTATACTGACGTGATAGAAATAAAGATGTTTTTTTACAAGCATGTGAACTAAAACTTGATAAATATGTGAACAGTCTTTCAGGCTCCATAATATTGTGTTGTTATTTTTGTGTATGCGGAGCTCCTCGGACACCCAGAGTCACTTGATTGCACAGCTAAGGAAGGAGATCTGCTGCACGAGGAGCCCTGGAGCCGCAGTGAGTGTGGGTTCACTGGGTACTCCTGCAGTGTCAGAAGCCCAGCCAGCTTCTGATAGTGTCGGGTGTGCAAGTGTTACCATCCGAGGCAGGCTGGGAACAGTTGCAAACTTATGCATGATATATTTGACTGTCTGCTTCTGTGGAAAATTTCTTTATAATGACTGACTGTCTGTTTGGCGTTTTTTGTTGAGTGTTTTACGAATAGTTTGAATACAATAGTCACTGGGATTTATCTGACCACTTGGGGACGTGTACGTGTGAGCCAGCTGTCTAAATGGTGTCTCTTCACAATAAAGAGAAAAAAGGCGTGATTCACCATAAGGAAGACTACTCATTACTAGTTCCCTGGAAGTGGCTTTTTCACTCATCTGAGTATAAAGATGATGCTATAGTGGTATAAAAGCCCACATTGAAGGTAATTACAGTTAGGGGAGATAGTCTTACTGGAGGTTATTGCTCTCTTAATTTTCTTAGAATAAGAAAATGGCTGTAGATGATTCTGTCAGGGGTTACAGGGTGAAAAATATCCTGAGTTTGAGTTCATGACTCTCTGTTTTAATAGCAAAGTGGTTGGTAAGCTTCATATCAGTATACAAAAAAAACAGTAAATTTTTGAAATGCATACTTAGCCCTGATAATATTTACCTTTTACACTGAGAAAAGTGGGTGTGTAGTTTAAAGCAGTTGTTGAGGAGCTGAAATGGCAATTTTACAGCATGAATATAAAAGGCAAGAGTGATAGTGTATTCAGCTGCTTTTGTTGTAGATTTTGTGTATGCCTCAGATACTGGTAGAAAAAACTTGTTTGTACAGCTCAAGAAGGACTGTTCATGAGTCAGAATTAATTTGTATGCTAAAAAAATTAAAAAAGAGGATTTTGACATTGCTAAAACACACAGACTACAACATTCACAAAACCCAACTTATGAAAGCACAGTTTTGACAGATATACAAAAGATGCGGGTCTTGATAATTAAGAAAAACCCACTTAATACAGAATTTCTTAATGTCTTACGGTACCTAAAAGTCTCTCTACAGATTAAGAAGCTTAAGATCCTCAAATAATTTAGTGATTTAATAGTCAGAAGCAATTAGGGCTCTTAAGTTTTTTCAGTGTTCTTTGAAATTTGATTTTAGAGCGTGAAACAGTTTTTCATGAGACCTGTTCATTTTACCAGTGTTTGGTATTGAATCATGTTCAATTAAGTTAAAAATTCATCAGTTAGATTTTTTTTTTTCATCTAACCTCTCATTATTCAGTTGCTCCCACTTCCTCATCTTTTTTACTGATTTTTTTCTTGCCAAAGCTATGTTCGCATCTGCTGCTTTCAGTGATATTTGTATGAGGAACCTTGAGTAACAAGAACAGCAAATTCCAGAATGCCTCCAGAGTGACATTACTTAAATAGTAAATCAGCTTTTTTTTTTCTCCTCATAATTATTTTGGATATGTGTTTCATTTGATTTGCTGCAGATCACGATATAATAATGGTATTTCTTAGCATAATAATGGTATTTCTTAGCATAATAGATACTAGTGATACTAGCTAGTGATAGGTTATGATACCTATCAAGGGAGGCATTTCTTGAAGGTACAGATTGCATCTGTACATGTGCAAGGTAGTGATTTCTTTCACAATCAAATTTTAAGTTCTTGACTTCGTCTTTTGGCTGCAGAGTATTTCTCTTGCTTCCCAGCATCAACTTCAGAATAGTTAATCACAACCTCCAGAGGTAAAGTGCCCTCCCAGCTGTTACTCTTGCATTTTGGAGCCTGGCGGTCCAGGCATCTCTTACACTTTTGGTGTAATTCTTCCTAACAAGTAGATGGTGATCCTGGTTGCCCACTGTCTTTGATACAATCCATAGAGGTGGCTACTTAAAGTGCAAATAGCACCTATTTTAGCAATCATTACAGAGTTCAGGAGGAAAAAAAGCCTTTTTTCACAACTTGAAGTCACATTTCTTTCTTGGCTCTTCCTTTTTTCTTAAAATACTCCTTTTAACAAATCTGACATTCAGAAGATCTTTCTTCCCTGCGGTCTTAATCTGACACTGAGTTTCCTAATGGAACCACCCTTTGAGCCTTCCAGTCTTGATTGGTTGTAATTCTTCTCTTTCCAAGTGCCATCCCTGTAGTTATTTGTTCTGCTCAGAGAGTTAGTGTTTCAGATCTTTCCTTACTCTTCAGGAGACAAATTTTCTGACTTCTCTGAGCTGTTCTTTTTCTAGTGTCCCAGCATTTAGATGAAAAGATAATTCGCCCATCAGTTAATCAAGGCTGTGTTCTGCTTCTGTTCTCATCAATATCTGGCACATCATAGCTGATTAGGAAATTGTTAAAACAGATTAACCTTAACTGTAGATTAAGGACCTAAAATGTTTGTTCTGGTCCTAGAGGGAAGAGTCTTACAAGTTTAAAAGAACAACCTGTCCTCTTCAGTTAATGGCCAAATGCTTCTAAAACAAACTTTGAGATTGACAAAGCCTTAATTAAATTGCTTAAATTCTCAGGTGTGGATCTGATCCCACACTCATTGAAGTTGATTGATGTCAGCAAGCTTTAGACAGACCCAGGTCTAACACAAAAGAGGTATTTGAGTACCGTCTCCACTGTCTCACAATAATTACAAAACAGCTCAGCAGCTTCTCTGTCTCCAGTTGGAAAACAATGAGGTGGCTTGGGTTTTGCACCAAATGGCACCTGGAATGCAGGGTTTCTGGGATGCCGTGTTCAATTCTGTGGAGCTGCATCTTTATTGGCATTGTTATCTCCACCTCCTTATAAAACTGTAGAGCAGGAGGATATTGGGTGGTTTTGAAGCAACTTTTTAACCTTGCTTTTACTTTCTGTTTTGAAATTATATTACAAGTTGTCATTCCTTGAGACTTAATAAGCGCAGATCAGTCAAAATGGAAGGCCTCCATTAAAATCAACACCTGTCTGGTATTTGAGTGTTGTTCTTGTTACCTCATATGAAAAGGAGAAGTAGATGAAAACATAGTATTTCACTGTAAATATGTAAGAATTGGCTTGACAGGGCCACGAATAACCTGATGTGGACCCTCCTTTGAATAGAAGGTTGAGCTAGATGATCTCCAAAGCTCCTGCAACCCAGACTTTTCTGTGAGCCCGTGATTCTGCAGTATCTTCAGGTGCATGGCGAGTATGTATCCACTTAGACCTAGCTAATCCTAAAGGTGTATCTTTGACTAACTATCTGCTCATGCTTTTTTGTATTCCCACCTCTTCCAAAAAACTCAGTATAAAACAAAGTTAAGTGATGCACACCAGAAGAATTTGGGAGCGCTGCTTCTGTATTTGGCAAGAGCTAGCTTTTCAGAGCACTTTTACTATTAGCATTTTAGGCCTGCAAGCAGCAAGTGGAAAACCAGAGGAGCACTGGGAGCGTTAATGGAGCTCCTGGCAGAAATTATAGCAAATACAGCTAAGTGGAGTAAAGAAATAATTTATTATTTTCTTACTTTTAAAAATTGTGTGATGGACTTTAGACTACAAGACTATATAATATGACATAGAGGACTTTAGGCATGTTTAACAGGAAAAAAAAAATCTATACAGCTTACCTTTGTAACACTTCATTTTTAATGCATAGTAAGATTATGTGGGTTGATTGATATTAGTGAAAAAGTACATGGGGTGGGTCTTTAATGAGTCCCCTGTGAGGTATGTGTGTCCCCCCACCAAATTCCTGTCATGTGTTCCTTCCAGAAGGAGATGAATCCAATTCAGGTTAGTTTTAGCTGGGAAAATGCAGGCTGAGTTATATCCTGAACTTCTGTTTTAAGTACACAAAGAGGAAACATTTGGCACTCCATAATTTTCTGTGTCTGGGCAGGAAAAAAAGAGTGAGGGAGGCATGGGGATTGTAGCTATCAACAACTTGTATTGTGGATCCTGCAGTGGATGAGGAGTTGTTTGATAACACCTTTCAAATGCTGGGGAAAATGTTCTTAATTTACAGCACATGTGTCTGTCTGACATACACCAAAGGGCCTGTGCTTTTCATTCAGCTGGCTCTGTTTGACTTGTTTTTGAAAATGAGGAGCCTAAATTCCTGGAGGAAGCTGAAGAAATCCACAACTAAGGTTAAACTGTATTTTACATATTCAAAAATTTTGATTCAAAAATGTAATTTCTAAATACGTAGAAGTGTTTTGTTTTCTGTCCTTCTAGGAACCTGAGGTACCTTCAGATATTAAGAAACTGTTCGTTAATTTGGACAATTTGTTGAGATGGGATGGATTTTGTTTTGGTGTTTTTTCCCCCCCCCCTCTCTAAATATATGAATTGCAATTTTAGTATAATTAATAGAGGATTCTATGGATTTGCACCAGATGGCAGAATTTCACTTATTTGTGACAATTGAATTTTGGGGGGTGTTATGGTGTATAGAGACATAATAATCGTAAGTAGCTGTGCATTTGGTTGTACGTATCCTTGGGATGCTGAGCTGGATATCTTCTCAGAGTGTGATTGAGGGGCAACTTCAGGAAATCAAATTTCTCCATTATGTGTCACTTTGATCACCTGAAAAGCAATACTGACTGTCTAAATTTATGTTAATGGCTGTGCTGTCATGCTCGTAGAGAAATATGTCTCTGATTGAATTAACATTTTTGAGAAGGTCTGATTTATAAATGTTCTGTATTAATGATTAACTGAATTAAAATATATCTGTGGCTTATTAAGGCTTATTGTTCTGTAGTTTCTGCTACTTTTACTTATTCCACTCTATTAAAGAATAATAAAGTTACTGTCCAGAAACAGCTTTACCAGCTGTGCTCCCTTTTGTATACTTTTCTGACTGAAAGCATAAAGTTGAGACAAATGTGGCCTCAAAGTAGTGTAGATATCTGTGGTAAGTATTCAGACCTGTAGAGCAGAACAGTGTATCGCTGGGTATTCTGTTGAATCACTTGCTTATGGCTGATCATTCGCACTGTGGATGTGCACGTGCAGGCTGTACATCCTTCTTAACACTTCATTTTTCAGCAGCCCTTGGTGGTAGCATCCATGGCGGTTGGCTAACAGGGGTTTGCTTGCTTTACAGGGAGGTGTCCTTTGTGTAAGCCAGACTTAGAAAAGCATGAAAAAGCTATTGCTCTTAGTGTGTGTTTTGACTGACTAGACTCCTCCAGAGCCGGCCTTTGCGCTGTTGCAGAGCTTGTGGCTGCAAGCCCTGAACATAACGGGCTTTAAGATCTCTCGAATCTATAATATGTGCTGTCTCTAAGTAGAAGCCTGTCCTTGCCTCTTACCCCTTCCCATCTCCTTCAAGAAGCTTTTTCAGCGCTTAAACCAGCTAAGGTACCAGAGAAACGACATATTTAAAATGGAATTCCTGGGTTACTTTCACTGGAGAAGGTGATTTCAGTCTCAGTCTGCTCCTTTGCACAATTTTGTGCCTTGACTTGAGGAAGTCCCTTAAAGAGTGAGGCCTCCAGCTACCTATCTGCAGATGAGACTGCTTGCGAGAAGCTGGTGTGGCCTGTTCTGCAATGGCACACACGAGATAGAGGGTATCATGGCAAACCCAAGAGCCCCAGAGCAGCAGCAGCACGTGCCATGCCATTCTTGGCTCCACAATTCAAAAGCGAGTTGGCATCTGCTCTCTGGAGCCTGCTCCTGTGACTACTTTAAGGGCAGGGAGGGTGTGGGACGTGGGGAGGAGCGATCAAGAAGAAATGTTCTACTTCTCATCTCTTCCCTCTGCTGTTTGCTTATATAGTAAGGCATTTGTGGCAGTCTGCCTCTGAAGATGTGTAGCATCTGGTATGGTGGAGGCTGAGTCTTCAAGTTGCTTTGTGTCACTATAATAGAAGTCCTACCAATACCAACATTTGAAATGCAGAGAGAAATTATAGTATCTTTTATCTGAGCAATATGAAAGATTGCAAATCTGTAATAACGGATAAAAAATATGCTGACATCTCTATAAAATCAAGTAGATTATATGTGTGTTTTAATGCTTGCTCTGCTGACTGCTTTTTGATGTCACATAATTCTTGAACAGAAATACAAAAGCAACTGAAGAAGAGTAATTCTGCTATTTGCACACGGTGATTTTATGTATAAGTGGAATAGCAATAAGTTGTTAGAAGAATTGATCAATGTGCTATAGTAGAAATGTTTTGAAATCTTGCTTTCCATAGGTGTGTGACAGGCAGCCCAGTCAAATTAAATTGTGTTTAGAACAGGAGGTTAATACCTAGGAGACCTGAAATTGCATTTGTAATATAATGTATTATGGGTTTAATTTTATAAGTAGCCGTGCCTCCAAGTGCTGCTTACGAGCAGCAGTTTAAAGCTGCTTCTTCCCACCTCACGTTTCATGAAGAGCAAGCTGAAAGCAAATCTGTTTTGTTTTTCCCAAACAGAAACCAGCTTTTTGTTTTCACAGTTAGGCACTAAATTATAACGTGGGGCTTTTTTACTGATTGTGATTAAAGCTAGGGGTTAGAATCTCAGAAGCAGTTTATAAATTCATATTGCAGTGTACAGTACATATAGAATGACTTAAGGAATCACTTGAAAAATTATTACTGTGTTTCTTCAGTTTATTTGTTCTCCAGCTATATAACGCTGCTTTGTCATAAAACCGCAGAGAAGTCCCGCAGAGTTGTTACTATCAGACCAATTTCAGATTTTTCTGTGGAAATTGGTAAATTTTTATACTGACTGTGCATTGGTAGGAGGTTATTTTGCAATGTCCGTAGTAGCTGGATCAAATAGCATCTTTCATGGTTACTTCAGAGGGAGCTATTCCTGTAGTATGTATTCTGGTGTATATATCTGGAAATACAGGTCAGCCAAAGGAGCGCGTGTGCTGCAGTCCAGTAACGAAGGGTTGGGTAAAATTTGATGTGGCTTGGTGGGCCTGGGCCTCTGACATTGCTTCCTGCTCTGTTCCCTCTTAAACCTGAATACATTGGCCTGTTTAGCCAAAAGTCAACAAAATCACTTGTATCTCTCTGTTTGTTGTGAAACAAGTAATTCATTAATCTGAAGGGGTCTGAACAGAGTCATGTGAGTTGCTCAGTGAAGGCTGAAGGCAGGAGAAGCCTTTGGGTGAAAGATGCATTTGTTTATCGAGGGGCTTTTTTGTGCCAAAGCATGTGGGCAGTAGCGTGTTATTTCTTGTATAATTTTAGGTAGACATATTTTAAAACCAGCCTATTTTAGAGTTCATTTTCATCTTCAAGGGTGTTATAGGACATGTCCAACCTGCTTCATCATGTATCGGTAAAACTCAATAATGAACAAATATATCTAAGAGGACTATATACATTTGAGAAAAATGTTGGACACGAAAACTGCTGTCCTACTTCTATCTTCTAACTTTAAATATACTTGAAAAATGTAATCAAATAGCCATATGAAGGCAGAGTTATTTTAGGCAGTGAATTTCAGCTGTATTTTAGAAATACTCTCGCTGTAAATTAGAATTAGTTGTGTGTCTTGGTTCACCTGAATTTGTTATTGTAAAATACCTAGGATTTGGTTTGGGTTTTGTTTTGTTTTGTTTTAAAATTTTCATCACTAATCTTTTAACTTGGTATGTTGTTTGGGTAACTAAAACCCCTGTAAGTAGGAAGAACTGTGAGCATAGTAGGGAAGCTGTGAAGGAAGGTCTTGAGTCTCAACCACTGGGATATGCTTATATGAGCCTAGAAGGCTGTAAAAAGAGCTGTTCTCCTAACTGGAAACTTTCCCAGATGACATGCGCAGGATCTGAAGTGTGTGCAGTCAAAAGCAGACGGTCCTCAGACACAAGTGACTGCATTAGGTAGATGTACTGAGCTGTAGCAAACACTTCATGGACAACAATTAAAAAGTTACTTTCTTAAATGTAGCAAAGAGATTCCCTGTTGAGGAGCTTCACCATTTTCCTAACCCTTATTAGAACATTACTTCTCACACAAGACTTATTTTGGTTGGTTTTTTTTTTTAATTTCTCCTTCATTTTTTATGGCACACTGTGGGTGTCACCATTCTACTACTACTGCTAAGGTTTTAATTTTGGAGATATGTTGTTTTCTGCATGTTAACTTGGGACTACTTTATGAATGGTTTGTTATGAGTTGGTTTATTGTGCCTTTCATACTGAAACTCTAATGATATAGAAAATACAGTAATTGTTTTACATTAATGAAATACAAGTATTTGCCTTTATGCTAGAATAGTTTGTCATCGTTTATGGAGTATGTAACTTCAGCGTTTAACCTAGCAGAGTCTACAGCTAGGTATTTCATGAAAACCTGAACTGCATGCATAATCAAGTCTTAGATCATTTTACTATACCAACAGAATAATGATTATTTTTTTTTATATAGAATATATTATTTAATCACAAAATACTACGGAGTTGTTTGGTTTTTGTTTTTTTTTTTTTTAAAAAGAAGAAAGAAACAAGTTTGAAAGCATTTTGCCCCAAGTGCTGCATGCAGAATGATTTATTATTTGGTGGCAGAACAAGAATATGAGTGTCCTTGTCCCTTGTTGAGATCTTTAGCCAAAAGACCTTTCTTTCTGTAATATTCCTAGATTGGTTGTGGCTTTCTGTTGATACTCTGCTAGTTAGTCTAGATATAGAACATACAATTTTCCTAGCAGTAAATCTTTCAAATTAAAGGTATTCAGCTTACATAAAGTCTTTCTCCCTGCTTTCTGTGAAAACTGGCTGGTGCTTAAGAGAATTAATTTAGAAGCAGCATGGAAGATAATGCTGCGGTGAGTTCACTGGCTTGAGCAGGAAGGGAGGCAAGGACATACGGATTTGAAATAATTGGCTTTTAATGTTTTCTTTTAGTGGCTGTAACAAAATTTTCCACTATGATTTTAAAGATGTACGTGACAGCATTCAAAATGTGGAGTCAGTTGCTCTAGTGTGGATCTGGAATAACTCTTAAATTTCAGTGATTTATGCAGCTGCAACTGAGATCAGAACCCAAGCCACAACTATTGCATTTCATCTTCTCTTCATGCATTTAAAGAGGGGGAACTTGAAGGCTGAGATCTCACAAAATTGTAATGAGTTTGCTAACCTGTTCGGTTTTGTTTGGTTTGGTTTTGGTGGGGTTTTTTTGTTTTGTTTTGTTTGTTTTGTTTTGTTTTTTGGTGTTTTTTTTTTTTAAATTGTATTTGGAGCTTCCATAATACAGGAGTGTGAGATAGAAAAGGAAATTTTCCCATCAAGTCAGTTCATATTTATAGTGTGATTGTATATATACATAAACAGCTGTATAGGTACATGCATATCCTACATTTAACCCACTTTCTTTTTCCAGAAACCCTAAATATAAAATCTCTATCTTTTTCGGTTTTTTTCTAGTTGAGTGCATCCAACAGCTTCTTAATATTTTTATGAATCCCATCTTCATCTGCTGGTTTGAATCTTCCATATTATTTTATTTTTCCTTGCATGGTATCTTACAGGAATTTGTAGCTGAAAGAATAAAGCAGAGACTGAATTCTAATAGATCAAAGATTTAACATCTTTATGGACCTCTGCTTAGTTATATGTAGAGTTCTGCAGAATTGCATAAAATTTTTCATAAATCAGAATTTCCACTTGCCGGACTGGTTGCCTTGGAACAGCTCAATTGGATCCACTCTCTTCCTTTAGACTGGCGACAGGAAGGGGAAGAGTCACAACCTGGTCACAAATGTGGTTTTTCAAGAATAACAAAAGCAAGTTACAGAATACACGTGAGTGCTCTTAGGTTTCCCGTCCATAAGTACCAAAATATGCCAAAATTTAAATATTCAAGCCTTTGCAACACCTTTTTTTTTTTTCCCAAAATAGTACGCTTATAAAATATTGTAACCAGGGAAGGAAGACTGTGCTTAATGGCACGTATATTTAAATCATTCACAATGTAGGAATATATCATATATAACCATGAAATATTGAACTTATTATTTGCAATATAACTTTATTTTAAAATCAGATATGTTGGCTCCAGCTCATAACCAGATAAAAATTTAAAAGTTATCCCTCCAGAAAGATGATAGCTATAACTTCAATATCTGAAAAAGATTATGCTTGCATTTAAAACTGAATGTGTAAATCTTAAAAAATATTTTTCTTTAGGCAAAAAATCAACTATCAAAGATCTAGTATTTGGCTCAAAATATTAAGTGTAAGGCCTAATAAGCTCTACTTGAATTGTCTTTTGGGTTTGTCTTTGTTTTTCCTCCTAGGAGTAATGAATGCTTTAATATAATTCCATATTTATACAGCTTCTTTCATGTGGATTTTCTTTTTAACCAGCAAAACAACTTATAAATGGAAATAATTTTATCTGCTTGTTTAGACGCAGCTGTTATCATGGGAGAATATAAACTCTGTTGAAGATGGCATACCCTCTGTAAAGAATGAAGATAAGAAATGATACATTCTGTGTTTGGTGAAGGACAAACCACCAGTTCAGGTGACAAATCGTAATTCTCAGGAAAGAATTATTCAGAAGACTTTTTTTCTGGTTAGATCAGGTTTTAGTGCATAAATATATAGACTTTTTAAAAAAAATTAATTTACCTAGGATTAAAAAGCCATAGGACTGAAGATATGTGTTTAAATACGTTATTCCTTAAAACTACAATGTGAAGTTAGCTACAAAAGAAAATCGTACAAGTGCTATCCTTACGTATTGCTCCTTTGAATGTGACGGAGCCACAAGGCTGCTCGTTAATACACACTTCACTCCTCTCCAGTGGCTGTATCCGGAAGACAAGAGTGGGTTTGTTTCTTTGATAGATGAATAGAAGAAATAAGGAAGAGGCCAGAAAGCAGGTGTGTCAGCATATAGCAAGTGTCTTTCCAAAGAGAAAACAGCTAAGTCCGTGGTTTATCTTATCATTAGCTTTTATGCTTTGAATTAATCTGCAAAGTAATATCTGGTGAAAAGTACAGAGTAAGTTGCTTTTTAGTAATTATTCCTAAGCATGTGTTTCTGTTATGATAAGTGACTATGCATAGCAGTTCTGTCTGTGATGGAAAATGGGAAAAAGTCTGTCCTCAGTTTGCACAGACTACAGCAACTAGCATAGGTGTATCCAGCTAGGTATGCCAAAACCAGCTGGAATAGCTATTATTTTACTAAATAGATGCTCTTTATCTTTGAGGGTTTTATTGGTTACTGAAAGGTTTGATGTTTTTTCTGTTTAGTTGATAATTTTAGCAAGCTTAATGATTTTCAAAAAATAAACACATGAATTAAGATGCATTCATCAGCTATAAGACTGTGCAGCTTTCGTACAGTAGAGGAGCTTCTACAGGCTGAGGTTCATAAGCGGTGTAGGTGTATATTCTGATTTTTTTTTCTTTCTTGTTTGTATGATAAATTTCTATTTAAGATGAAGTGATATTGTGGAAGCTCTCTTAGGATATATAATTTTTTTTTTCAAGATTTTGAATGTACTGAATATTTAGTTTCAATTCAAACTCATAATTTTAAAACATGCATGTGTGAACACTGAGTGGAGAAAGTGAAGTGCTGAAATTGAAAGAGTTTTTCTGTCCCCCCTTTCCCCTGTGCTGGAATCATAGAATCACAGAATGGTAAGGGTTGGAAGGGATCTCTGGAGATCATCTAGTCCAACCCCCCAGCTGGAGCAGGATCACCTAGAGCAGGCTGCACAGGATTGCGTCCAGGTGGGTTTTGAGTATCTCCAGAGAAGGAGACTTCACAACCTCTCCGGACAGCCTGTTCCAGTGCTTCGTCACCCACAGCATAAAAGAGCTTTTCCTCATACTGAAATGGAACTTCCTGTGTTCCAGATTGTGCCCATTGCCCCTTGTCCTGTCACTGGGCACCATGGAGAAGATTCTGGCCCCTTCCTCTAGGCGGCATCCACCCTTTAGATGTTTATAAGCACTGATGAAATCTCTTCTCAGTCTTCTCTTCTCCAGGCTAAACAGGCCCAGCTTTCTCAGCCTTTCCTCGTACGGGAGCTGCTTCAGTCCCCTAATCATCTTGGTAGCCCTCCGCTGGACTCTGTTCAGTAGTTCTTTGTCTGTCTTGAACTGAAAGGGGAAACCAAGGCTGAATAATTCAAACCAAACTCCATTAACTTGGTTTATAAGTTTGGAGGGTAACAAACAAATTGAACATTCAAAAACATGTCTGGTCCGTGGTATAAACTGCACTACCTAATCCTACTGGAATGCAGAGGAGAGGAGATTGTGTGCAAAAGACACTTAGAAGCTAATATTCTAGCACTGTTAGTAGTAAGTACAGCTTATATTTATCTCCTAGTGCCACCACTTTCACTCTTAATTGGCATCGCACCCGTGATTTTGGAGAGTGTTTCTTTTGCTGCTGTTATATGGAAGGTGGACCTATTGAAGATGCTGCAAATCTTCTCTGTTGCATAGTCTTCAACCCTCCGAGGCCATGGTACCCAACAAATCAACCTGTAGCTGTGTTCTTCTATTAACCTCTGAAGCTGCAAGTAGATAACTTCAATTATCTGGAGTCCTGCTAGCGTACAGATTATGTGGCTTGGCCCTTAGAAAATTATCTCCCAAGGAAATACACAAAACTAAATAGCTTAAACTCCTAATCGTAAAGCAGAAGAAATTCTTCATTGCTGTTTAATCTGACACGTGTATGCCGAAGGCCAAAAATCTGGAAGTATTTGTGAATCTTCATAATTTACCCACTGTAGCCGTGGGTTTTTTTAATTCTGAATGTTTCTTCTGGATTGACTGTTCTTATCACTTGTGTCCTTTTGAGTAGTATTTAAAAAGTTCTTCTTTTCTTGTATGTGTCAAGAAGAAGAAAAAAATAATAGCAGAATCGCGGCATCTGCCTTGGTTAGCAGATTGCGACTTTGTACTTTGGGTTCCCGTAGCTTGTAGGGAAAAGCACCGCAAAGTTATCTTAACATTTCAAATTCAAATGGAAACCCTTTCTTATTCAAAAACATTGTCAGTAAAAGGGGAAAAATTATCCTCGGAGATTGCTGAGGTAGAATATGGCTGAGGAAATCAAACATACCCAATCTTTGGAGGGGATTGTAAGTTTTTGTTTAGGTTTGCTTTGGCTCAGAACAATTCGGGATGGGCTCCATCCCCATCTTTCGGTCAAAGCTTTGCAGAGCTAAGGGAGCAGGGAAAGGCACTTAAGACATTGACATGGAAATAAGCAGTTCCGAGTCCGAAGCACTGAATGCCTGCTGAGGGCAGGACTAATGAATAAAGCGTCACCATTTTTTTCATTACTCAGTTTTAGCAGAGCCTTAAAATACTGGTGAGGATTTAAATAGTAGCTCGCAAGGGCTAAGAGTTGCTATTTTTCATCAGGAACTTTATCCTAACAAAACCAGTCAGAATTGTATGTGCAGTTAAAATGAGATACTAGTGATATAAAAGTACACAAAGTAGTAGTGCATTTACCTCATGTACGTTTGTATTTGGTTCGCAGAGTTTTATATGGAGAGGTATGTCTTGGTGTGCGTTGGTACAAAATGAGTGTTCTCTGACAACTTTTGTCTCTGGCAAGGCTCTAAATAAAGGAAAAAAGGGGAAATAATATTGAATGAAACACCAATGCTGTGCACTGGTAATGCTTGGGCGTACCAGATACAATGTGCTTGTCAGCCCACTCTCCTGAAACATTCCTTAAAGCATTTTAATGTCTCTTTTTTTCATTCTTGTTAATACACTTTGTTGTTCCCTACACTGCTGCCACGTTGTATTACAAGAACCTACACATGAAATCTGCTCTGCTCTTTTGTCACCTCCAGGTCTTTTCCAGCATGAGTACTGTCCAAACATGTCCCCCTTCATTCTCCTGACACTCGCTTTGGATTATATTTCCCCACAATACATTATAAAGCTTTTTTTTTTTCCCCTGGGTAGCATCAAATCAGGATTTCTGTCTCATATTCAAAGTAATCTGAATAGTTCAGCATTGTGATCCCAACACTAAAAGTTTCCTCTTTTTTTTTTTGAACTATCAGAGGCTGTAATAGTATCTTGACAGCTTTTTATTTATTTTTTTTTTAAAAGAGAATGCTGAGTAATATCGGGTTTCATACTGTTGATAGGCGTCCCTAAATAACATAATGCATTGCCTTTTACTGGACTCTAATGTTCTTTGACACAAATAGATTAAAGTCTATGATGTTGCAAGTTTGGGGTGTTTTACCTAAATAGTTTTAGAAGAAAACAAAACAGAAAGCCTTTGTAGTTATCAGGGCCTAGATTTATTATAATCTCTAAATAATTTAAAATGTGTTTCATGTATGAGCTTTCAAATTTGAGTGATTTTTAACAGTGGTGCTTTTTAACTCTGTTAAAAAATTAGTTAGCTCAAACTTTGTAGTCACAAGTCATCAACATAAACTGAGAATAAAAATTGTAATCCATTTCAACATAGAGTGTGTACTTTTTACAGTTCCCCACATTATCTTAACAAAATGAATGAGCTTTCATTAGGAAAAAAGTAAAAAGTACAAGATTAGAATTGATGAGCTAAATCAAGGTGTCCTGCTTGGTTGATTTAAATCCATGATTAAAATCAGTGATTTGATTTAAATCAATCCACTGTTCTTTCAGCCAGCCTGAAAGGAACTGTTCTTCATTTCCTGCCTAATTAGAATTGCTTCTGTAACATTAGTTAGGACTGTGCCTTGATACAGCAAACCTGCTTCACCCTCTGAATTCAGTGAATGTTCTTTTGTGGGAGTAGAAGACCTATTTTCCTGTTTTTTTCCTGCTTTTCAAATATTAGCTTTACTGAAGTGATACTTCTGCTAGAACAGTATACCACTGTCTTGTCCCTTAATAGCTGGGCATAGAAAAAGGGGTCTGCAATCATAGCTCACCTTGTCTGTTAAGGATCATTTCAGCTGGACGACTTCTCCAAATACCAGGGAGGGGGTTGATGCTCCCTTGTATCTTCCTGCCTTCTGTCCCTTTCACTGGGACTGATGTTCCTGGGTGCCTGCCTCCCTGAGAGCTACGTCTGTGCAGCCTGGTGGCTGGTGCCAGGTTACCCTTCTCCACAGAACCGACTGAAAATAGAAGTGTGAAGAGAGAACTAAGTAAATGAGAGGTAGTAGAGCTATTAATGGCTATTTTTCCCATGGCTTCATGCCCATTGGTGTGTCCTCTGGAGACGAAGCCAATGGAGCTTCCCATGGAAGCTTGTCTCTTCCTGGGAGGAGCCTTCCAAACTTCTCTGCAGGGTGCATGCTCTGGTAGCCTGTCAATTTAAGCTTGTTTCGTAGCATTTCTTTTTTTATTATTATTTTATTTTTTATTTTTTTTCCCCCTCTTCCTCTCTGGCTTCATGACACTTCTGGTTATGAAGTATCTCCTATTTCCCTGCGAAAATTTAAAGGGAATTGTAAAGTTCATAACACATTGACTTCCTGTGGGGAGTACCCATGAGCAGCATGGTCACGTAAGCTTCATTTTCCTTCGGTGGAAAGACAAGCTCGTAACACAGCTCTAAAGAAGGTGTATCCTGTAATACTGTATTTTTAGGAGTACAGAAGCATCCTATGATGACAAACTACTTTGTTCTCTCACTAGAAGTGAAACTAAATAGCAATTTCTGTTGTAGCTATTGTATCCATCCTGAGAAATAGAGAAGTGATTTCAGCCTGGTGTGAAATCCAGGACAAAACCAGAATATTTTCCTGCATTTTCTTTGGGCCCATAAGCTGATTTCTTCAGAAAAACCTTTAGTTGTTGATTTTCTTACTTTGGCTGGTCTGTGAGACAAGTCCTAGGAAGGGATGGTCTTCTGTGATAGAACTGTGGAAAACCCAGCACAAAGTAACCTTCTTGCTAAACACGCCTGCCCGGCCTCTGCCGGTCACGAGAGCTTTGTGCTGCAGCTTCCCTGTAGAAGAAAAGGGTTTTCAATATGGCTCCTCTTCTTTGCTTTTCTCTCTTACTTAGATGGCACAGCTGTTTAAGAAAGAGATTACTACGTACTCCAGATCTTTGGAGTGCCTAATATTCTGAGATACAGGGAAGGCACCTATGAAGTATTATTTTATTAATAATGTGCAGGCGTACTGTGTTTGAAAATAATACTAATGCTCGTTCTAAAAGCTGTAGAATTTAGCTTTACGATGAAAGTAAAGGCTTGCTTGTAGTTATGATAAAGAAACGACGTTTTGTTAGATAGAATATAATTTAAAATATGTTACGGGAATTTACATTTTCTAAAGGAGGAGTTGCCAATTCAAATTAGTTCAGAATTCAAGAAACCCCTTGTTGAGCAATTCAGACAAGCCATATGGTACTCTCTTGAAAACATCAAGGCAAGGGAAGTATCGTGTGGGCTTTTATCACATTTTAGTCATTTTGAGAAGAAAATATGTTTTAATATTTTTATGTGTACAAAATGGCTCATATTGCAATTTAATGAGAAAGAAATTATGTGTACCTAAGATAAATCTAGATAATGAAAACTTACTCAGATGCATTCAGCTTGATTTAAGGTGCCTTGTTTTGATTGTAGAGTACTTAATATATTGAGGGATTTTTTTTTTAATAGCTATGATGGATATTAATTTTATGTTGGACTGATTTCAGTATTGCAGCAGCCAATTTTAGATACTTATATGGACTGTCTAGAGTGGAAAAATAATTCTTGGAGCAGCTGTTGTTGCACAGGAGGCAAGTTTAGGTGTGAAGCTACTTTTAGGAACTTGTTGGTATTTCAGCCTCAAAGCAGAGGCATGATGCTTATTAAACAGTGTCTTAGGATAATGTCAAAGGTGTAACATGAACGGTGATGCAGAAACCCTCTTACAGCTCTGCAGCCTGGCGATCTGTCACCAGATTCAAAGCTTTGTACTAACTGTCCGTGGCTGCTTCCTACCCGTCCTGGCTCTCCCGCAGCGAACAGTCCTCAGCCATGGTGGGCAAGCCATTGCGTGTCTGCGAACCTTTGCTTTGCTGTACTTTTAAAACAAGTATAATAGCAGTTACGTCCGTGGGAAACTGCGTTCAGATCCATTGGTGAAAACCGTACTTTGTAAGTGGCAAGTCTGGTATTTTTAGGCCCTTACTGACTTCTTTAAAAAGGATATTTGTGAGCGTTGTTTCTGAAGGTCCAGGTTCGCAGCCCTTGCGTGCAGAAGCTGCAGGTTCCTGTTCAAAGGTCCCTGTCTCCTGGCAAGAAGGAACGACAGACCAGGGACCAGCTGGCGAGCAGGGTGCGTGCTGAGGGCCAGCTCCAGGGTGCTACACCCGGCACCTGCATTGGGTCTCAGAACCCAGCCTCTTCACTGCTGTCACTTGGTTCTGTGGATTTGGTGTCAGCTGTGAACATCTGTCTTTCAGACTGCATTTGGTATCAAATGGACTTAAGTAAAGAAAAAAATGCATATAAAAAAATTAAAGAAAATCAACCTAAAAAGCTGATTTGTACCTGTGAGAAACTAAAGGCAGCTGCTACTTTGCTGGAGGGTGGCCTGGGTTATTCTGGTTCTTTGGTTGTTTTTTTGTTGTGGGGGTTTTGGGATGTTTTGGGGTTTTTTTTGCAAGACCCAATTAAGACCAACCTAAAATTAGATACATTATCCAAAATACCATTGATTCACCCCCGTGCACGTACAATCCATGCTGTACGTCGTTAGCACACGCACATGCCATGGCATCCCTCTGTTGTGTCAGACAAGCCAATACTGGCATTTCTGCAAGGACCCTGGTCTCTTAAAAAAGGCAACTTCTAAAGAATAAAACTTTGCAAAGTCACTTTTATCTTCACCGTGCGACATTTGTTTCCCATTAATTTAGAGTTAAAAGGTTTGTTGTCAGTATCAGGGCATTAAAAACATACATCATTCCTGGAGCCGTTCAGACATGGTCAAAGCTCACATAAATAATTCTCTAGCCTTGGTATTTTAGGGAGGACACTATCTGGCTCAAAAAAGGAAACAGAATTCCAGAACTAGTAATTAGTTTTCAGGATTTCTTCAGAATAATTAGATATAGGAGGATTTTTTTCAAATGTGTGCTAATTCACGCTTGTTTTTACAGAAGCTGGAGACTACTAAATCATTCTGCTACAAAAGACGGAATAAGAAGTTTTTGTCTTTGGGGGACAGTTCCTTTGCCCCACTGAGCCATCCTAGCACCCCTCGTGACGCTAAGAAATGGTTTGAAGTAGCTGTGAGATTGTTTTGTCTTTTCAGAACTGTCTTCTGCCAGGTACCCATCGTGGTCACATTCCTCTTGCTACAGAGCAGTAGTTAGGAAAGGCCATAGGTAGTGGATGCTCTAGAAGTCCTGTCGGGCTTGATGGCTTTGAGGGCCACAGCACAGCAGGACAACTTGTGACGGACTGGCTCACTCAGGGATGCTTTTAACTTCGCGAAAGCTGAAGCAGTCTCTCACCAGGCACTGCACAAATGCTGTTTCTCTGCAGAAAACACAAGATGACTCTTATGAAAGAAGTAAGGTACCTCTCGTTTACTTTGCGATGCTGCAGTGTGAAGATATATATGAAGGTTTTGCCCTTCCTGCTTCAGTCTGGCGCTGCAATAGCTTGTGTGCTTGGCCAACATATGGGATTCATAGCAAACGCTTTATCTCCAATGGTTGTTGCAAAGCTGTAATGCCCAAAGTATATAATTAGTGTCAAAAAATGGGTAACTAGCAGTGTACAGGTAAAAGCTCCTGCCACAAATGAAAGTAACAACTTGGGAGACTTGTCTTCTGTGTTCCTGCTCAGGAGAAGCGGCAACATGGGCAGCAGCAGCACCTAGATAAGAAAATTGGTAATTATGGCCCAAATATGTAGGTCAAAACAGCATGTTGAACTGTACTTAAATGTGCAGTTAGGCATTAATGCAGTTTACAAGAGCATAATGCACTGCAGAAGCTGTCATGCTAACTAAAACATGATTGCCTTCTCCACAAAGAGTTTCTGACAGGTCTTTAGAGAAAGTGGCCGACTTTCACACCAAGATGTGTGTTTACAGAGGGTTTCAATGACAGCCTAAGCGTTGGCCACTCTGCGCTGGAAGCTGTGCATCTGAGGCGGGCTACTCTGAAGGAATTGCTGTTTACTCAGCCGTTCAAACTGAAATCTAAAATTACAAGCATCCAAATCTGTGCAGCTGCTGTCATTTCTGATACTGCTGTTCAGGACTCTGTCAAAACAAGTGGCATGTAGCAAACGCATTCCCTATAGCCAGCGTAGTGTATTACCTGGGGACTCGACGTTTCTTTGTTCCTGCAAACCACATACCAGGTTTTGTGGCAGGGATGCATGCTGCATGCTTGGAGTTGGGGGGCTTGGTTGAGCAGGGGTTATGCTCTGGAAGTAACAGCGGCTCCACGGGTGTCCCAAAGTGCTCCACTGAAGGTTGGGCTGGGCTGGGTCCCTGAGCAATCAGTTGATTGTGCCTTTTACTATCTTGTAAATGGGGTCCTGGACTGTCAAGAGGCTGCCACAGTGTGTGTGTGTGTATATATATATATATAATAATAGGGAGAGAAGCCTAGTCAGCATAACTGTTTTCTAGTAGTAATGCTGATGTTTTGTGCCCTAGTTCCTCATCCTGTGGGACTATTTGTTCTTGAAGATTGTCCTGGTTTCAGCTGAGAGAGTGTTAATTTTCCTCCCAGCAGCCAGTGTGGGGCTGTGGTTTGGGTTTGTGCTGGAAGCAGTGCTGACAGTGCAGAGATGTTTTTGCTGTTGCTGAGCGATGCTCACACAGAGCCAAGGCCTTTGCTGCTTCTCGCACCGCCCCGCCGGCGGGATGGCTGGGGGTGCGCGGGGAGTTGGGAGGGGACAGACAGGGCAGCTGACCCCAACTGACCAAAGGGACATTCCATACCATATGGCGTCATGCTCGGTTTATAAGGGGCTGGGAGGAAGAGGAAGGGGGGGCAGCGGCGTTCGGAGTGATGGCGTTTGTCTTCCCAAGTCACCATTACGCGTGACGGAGCCCTGCTGCCCTGGGGATGGCTGAACCCCTGCCTGCCGTGGGGAGTGGGGAATGAATTCCTTGTGTTGCTTTGTTTGTGCACGCGGCTTTTGCTTCACTTATTAAACTCTTCCATCTGAACCCACGAGTTTTCTCACTTTCACCCTTCCGATTCTCTCCCCCTTTTCCGATGAGGGGGACTGAGCGAGCGTCTACGTGGTGCCCAGCCGACAGCTGGAGTAAAACCATGACAAAGATAAATATATGCATAAATATTTAAGATTGAAGATCTGTATTGCTTCTGTTTGCACATGCTTACAGTAACTCTTTGGTATCCTTTCTAGGACTAAAGATAGGCCTTACACCGTATGCTGCTGCTTTTAAACTTTATAGCAACACTGTATTTGCAGAAAACAATGCCTGCAGTTTAAAATTCTAGAAAGTAACTCGTATATTAATTTAAAAAATTAATAGGAACCATACTTTGCATTTTTCTAACATTTAATAGTTTTCTCCAGAGAGCAGCTGAGACTTACAGCAATTTGTTCAATAACTGGACAGTACCTTTATGTTTTAATGTTATATTATATTGGAAAATCATTGCAAGCTGTGAGCCCATCCACCACATTGGAGCTGCTGTTGAGCGGTCTTTTCCAGCATTGTTTTATATATGCAGCATTATTTTAAGCAATGAGGGTTTTTTTGTAAAAACAATAAAGAATTCATGCAAAGAAGAAAAGTAATAGCAGATCAGATGCTAGCTTATATATGCACATACATATGTAAATACATATGAGGTGGAAACAGACCCTGATATTTGGCAGCGTTTCGTACCATTGCACATGTCAGTAATATCCACGAGTGGAAATGATGGGCACTGAAGTCACACCTTATGTATTTCCATATCCGTGTGTCGGTGTTTCACTATTGAATAAGGGTCTGTGTACTGTTAACTCTTCATATATAGTTTGGAGTTTGTGCTGCTGACATACTTATTAATTTTCAGCGTTCTGGTTAAGAAAAGCAGGGAAAGGTGAGACTTACAGAAACGAAGGTGATGCTGATTTCTCCCGTTGGTGAGAATGCACATCTGCTTCAGCTCGTCCTCCTACAGCAGGAGACAGTTGCCAGTACCAGGGCTGGCTACAGGCATCTGTGAAATTTAAAAAGCTGTGTTTGTGAGGAGCCCATTAAATCTAAAGAGAGCCTCAGAGGAGCTGTCAGTCACTTATTTTAGCATAAATCATAAGGATTTATAGCATTATACTTTCAATGAGCTTTTGCCCCCCCTCACACCTACGTTACTGTGCTATCAGTGAAATGATAGGTCTTGTCTCCAGGTAACAAAGACCTGTTGATGATTCGGTGAGGTTATATTCATCTCATCTGCATCGCTTTGTCGTCTCCCTTATCAGTACGGAACGCAGTTGGAAAACAGATGGAGCAGCCAAAAGCCTATCGTCAGCTGAGGAGGTGTCTACCTGACCACAGCCACCCGATGGCACATAAAACTGATGCTTTCTATTTGCTTATCTGCTGCCCTAATTTGGAAGGACTGGACATTTTCTGTTGAAAGCACCTACAGCTTTTTCCACCCACTCAGTGTTACGGAAGGATAAATCTGTCCTTCATCTGTGCCTTTTAAAGTTATAACTTCTTTAAGGCTTTTTTTTTTTTTTTACGTGATTAGTGCATGGTTTTCACCACAAGTAAATGAAGCTCATTCATTGAAAATAATATTCTGTACACACTTATACACATTACAGTCACAGGTTATGATTTGCTCTGCTGGTGAAATCTAGCTAGTTTCTTTGGGAATAAACACTGCTAAAACCAGCAAGCAGTGGGTCCGAGGAAGTGTGACTGCAGTATGGAAGTGTGGCAGGACACTTCCTGTTAATTAGCTGCGGACCCCGCAGCCTTGCTGAAGGGCAGGTAGGAAGAACTGTGATACACAGTATTGGATGGACAATTTTGGGTGCCCGTCTCAGCAGAGTGTCAGTGGAGTCTGCATGGTGCACATCTGCAAGTTGCCAATCAGACTTGCGTTCACCAAATATTTTATTTCTCACTTACTGGGGTGTACAGGATTATTACAGGAATACAACTGGAGCTTCTGCAAATGTTTCAGAGCACTGGTAAAGAGGAGCAAAGACTATGCCTTCTCCACACAGATTCTTTTCTGCTTGCTGGAAACCCCCTTTGCTGCAGAGGAGAATGCTGACAGCAGATAGCAAGCCAGCGGCAGAAGCCGGAGAACGGAACCTTAGGATAGTTTTGCACGAGTAAGCAAACGCCCAGGTGAATGCGCAGGCAATGGAGAGGGTCAGGTTTGCACATCTGGAACATATGAATAGTAGAGATCTGGCT
Organism: Psophia crepitans; assembly: GCA_013399095.1. Taxonomy (NCBI): domain Eukaryota; kingdom Metazoa; phylum Chordata; class Aves; order Gruiformes; family Psophiidae; genus Psophia; species Psophia crepitans. The sequence continues at coordinate 687,182 of VWZZ01008412.1, read as the reverse complement.
TTTTTCTTTGTTTTAGGATTACTTGACAGGGCAAATCATGATTTGAAGTAGAGGAACAACAAGCATGGTTAAAAAAATTCGTTATGGAAAACTGCGAGGCACTAATTTTCAGCTTGAAAGGATCCTAGACAGGCAGGAGGGAAGTGCCTCTGTAGGCAGAATGCAGATAACTCACAAAAGGCAAGTGAGAACAGTGTCTGCTGCTGAGGTTCCTTTGGATAGGACAACTGCAGTGGCTTTGATTTAACTACATTAGTTTTTTGAACTTTTTTTGTGCCTTTTTCCTAATTCCTGATTTTCTTCCATTGCATTTAACTTTAACATTCAACATTACTTTTAACTAGTGATCAGTGATTTTTTTGTTTGTTTTGGTTTTTTCATACTTTACAAAATGATCCCCTGATTTGCTTTCTGATACCTTGATTTTTCTCTTGAAACTCTTTCATGCTTAAAGAAGTAGAAGAAATATATACGTGTTGTGGGAAGTACATTTTTTGTAACATATAAATTGTTACTAAGTTTTCACTTATCAAGAAATTCAGTCGTTTGGTTTTTTTTATTTACCTTTAAAATGGGAGGTATGGATAACTCCTATCTGTTACTGCACTGCTAAGCCTTAGGTATGTTAACCATGCTATTTTCACTCAGTAAAAGAGGCACAGAAAGCAAGTGTGGAAAAAAGTAGCTTTGATGCTGCTGTTGATTCTGCCAGTGTGGCCACTGAGCCCTTCCTTGTATTTGATAGGGAGTAGGTGGATTCAGGGTCAGACTTTCCTACAATGCTGTAGTCTTAGTGTGCTTCCTTGCATCTGGCCAGTGCCAGGGGGAAGAAAATGCTGCTTACTGGCCACTTTTCCAAAGCTAGGGCCTTGCTTGAAATATTTTTCCTCTGTTTTGATGCAAGAGTTGAAGCATAGATCCAATAACATTTCCTATCTAAGTGTCTAACTCTAAACCAACTGTATATGGAAGGTCTATCTGCTCTTTGTCCTCTTACCTGCTTATGGCTCTTCACAGACCAAAACCTAAAGGGATGTACTTACAAGGGATACTTGTGTATAGACAAGCTAGTGTATACTTTACTAGAGTATGTAGGCCTGAATGTGTGTGAAAGAAAACATTTTTTCCCCTGTGTTTTCCGTCTGATGAGAAGACATTAACACCTGCGGTAGGAAGGGAACCCAAGTGTCTCGCCCTATGAGAAACAGTCCATTCACTTCCAGGTGCCCCTGGAAGGAGCCGGCAGGTTTGGGCAACCTTTGCTGTCTCCACTGTGGTGCCACCATGATTGTAGCCCCATTTTCCCAGAGCTCTCGATGCAGTCAAGAAGCAGCAGCCTGTGCAAGCGGAAGGATACAAGCAGTAAAGTCCAGCCTCCTTTCTCAGCAGGTCGTCTCCCTTGGTGCACTGCCAGCTTGACATTGACTTAAAATCCAGGATGACAGGGCAACATGTTCTTACTTAGAGTACCAAAACAAAATCTCTCATAGTTCTGATATGAAAAACATACACTGTTTAGCCTTTTATTCAGCATTTATGTATAAATTATGTGGTTTTTCTGCACTATTAGCCTTTGGAGTATATTGATCCACACTGTCAATATCAAGTTATGAAAAAGCAAGAGGGTCAGCTCTTTTTTTAGTATGCTATTGACTTTTTTTTTTTTTTTAAAAAAAGGAACAAGGATCCATAGCAAAATATAATAGGGTATTTGAGAGAATTATTTTTGAGCTATAGGTTTTATTTGACTTGGTAGAAACGTCTAAGTCCCTTTAAGCTACTGAATACACAGCAGCATTGCTGACTAGCATAATGAGAAATTAAAAAAATAATTGGGGTAGTTTTAGCAAATGGAGGAGTACTTTGGAAGAGCAATTGAGAAGTGTACCAGAAGTAGGTTGCAGGAGCAGCCAGAGGCTCACCTCAGAAAGAGTGAGAAGTTTCACCAAGCTGCAAAGGCTTTGCTGATCCCATTTTGCCTAATTAGGTATACTCTTTAAAGTTGAAACTTGTTGCAGCATTGACTCAGAGATTGTTTTCCCACATTTGCTGCTCATCTCTTGGCAGATAGCTTGTATCATCAAACTTCAGTAAGCTACAACTCACTTCCCTGGCAGATGTGCCGGACCACTTGTACAAAATCACACCATATGTTGGTGACTATTTTAATAAAGTATTTTCAATATTCCAGTTAAAAAAAATAATCATAGTTCCTTTAGTCATAGCTACATCTTGAATCGAAATATTTATAAGATGTGTTGACCATCTTAGCTCTTCCTCGAATTATGAGAACTACCCCAAGGAATTTTTTGTAAAAATTTGCATCAAAGTAAATCATTAACAGTTGCCCTTCAGCTGCATCATCAACTGTGGGAGAGAGCTTTCCCCCCCCACTGTAGAGTGCTCATAAAAAGCACAGCTGGGTTTTCTGATGCTGACCACAACTTGCCAATGTTGGACATGTATTTTGATGTAGTTCCACCCAGATCCTAGAATCACAGAATGGTTTGGGTTGGAAGGGACCACAAGGATCATCTAGTTCCAACCCCCGCTGTCATGGGCAGGGACACCCTCCACTAGACCAGGGTGCCCAAAGCCCCATCCAGCCTGGCCTTGAACACTGCCAGGGAGGGGGCAGCCACAACTTCTCTGGGCAACCTGTTCCAATGCCTCATCACCCTCACAGGGAAGGATTTCTTCCTAACGTCCAATCTAAATCCCCCCCTCTTTTAGTTTAAACCCATCTTCTGGAAACATTGATAGCCTTATACCAATTCAAGCATTTTTAGGAGGTAGGTGTTTTTTTCCCTAAGTTCTACTTGTAAATATTTGCTTGGAATTACCCTACATTTTTTTCTTACAGCAACACCACTATATATGTAACTTTTTAAAACTTGTAAGATTTACTCTAAGAACTTTAAAATTTAAACCCGCAAATCAGCCTGCAAGACAAATCTGACTAGTTTTGGATTAGCACCAAATCCAGAAATAGAGTTACATAATTCTGAGCCAAAAGCCAGGGTTTCCATAAAATAGTGTGATTAGAAGGCCATTCAAATCACAGGTGATGTTTTGGAGTAATGCTTTGTGCAAAGAAGCTTAGGACTTTCCCTTTAAAAGGAAAATGTTGCTATAACAAAGCCTGTGCAGTACAAAGACACTGGTGGCTTTCATGGGTTTTCCTTCCAGTTCTGTAGCAGATTTTGGAGGCTTCCTGATTTAAAAGGGACTGGATTAAAAAGCAGAGATGCACTTACTGCTGCCAAGCAAACCACAGCTTTGCTGGGTCCCATTTCAGAGCTATTGGTCTTAGCAGTTTCCTTTGTCTTCTTGGAGCTGGGCATTGGAACAGAGGCTGAGGTGGGAAGATAGGGAAGGCTGATGTGCTGACACAAGTAATTCATTTTGCGGTAGCATTTTGCATCAGTTACTGAGCTTTGAACTGCTCATTTCTTCTCAAGCTTTGCAGAAGCTAATGCTAGAACAGCTTTTTTATATAGTTTGAAAGCTTTGCTGACTTGGAAAGCAGTATCTGTTTTACTTTAAGTGACGATAATGCATTTAGTGATGGACATTAAAATTTTAAAGGAGTATGACTATGTACAAATTTCTTTTGCATACCTATCAAAAATTCTAGAAACTTTTGATGGTTATGATTACTGTCATGATTATTGCTTTATTTATAACATTTGAAGTTCCTAAGCTGACAAAAGGTTATTAGTCATCATTATTTAGATGCAATCGAGGCGTTTTGGTACATTCAGACTGAAGAAGCTTTTCTTCTCTGTGTTTTCCAGTGTGCTCCTTTAGCAGCAAGGATGATAGAAAATGTTCAGAGAAGCGCTCAGTGTGAGCCTTCCTAAGGTAAAGCTTGCAGTAATGATCACACCTGTAAACTACACGCTGTAGCATCTACTACAAAACCATCTGCTCTTGGAAGGACATAACTTTCTAAGACTTCTGCCTTGCAGATTGAAATTTCCCTCAATTTTTTCAAAAGCCTGGGCTAAAATTGCTCCAAATCAAGCTACAAGCAAAGCTTGCAGGAAGGGAGCATACAGATGTGAAAGCTATATGCTGCTGTGGGAGGTGGGGAAAACAGCCACCAAAATACTGAAACAGCTGAATGGATTGAAATCTTAGAGCTGAAATAGCCCTCAGTGAAATAAACAGCAGTTGTCTGGTTTGTGAACAGGCACACAGCACCCAGATTTAACTGTGGTGAAAGGGCTCCGTGGGATTTTGGACCTAAACTCATGGAGGTCCCAGCCTTGAGTTCACACTTAAGGTTAAGTAGAAAGCTGAGCTATACGTATATGCAGGAAAACTGTTCACCCCATGTGGTACGTAACTGGCTGAACTGCAGAGCACAACGCCAGTGAGGAGCGTGCATTGACCTCCATCCTCTTGAAGGAGGGAGCTGAGGATTTCCTTATTGATAAGGCGATATAGCCTGTGCAGCCTTGGTCAGATGTGACAAGTAATCAGAGCTGATTTCTAATTGTAGCTATTTCTTTGTACATTTGATTTATATGGCATTAGAAAGGAGTAGGAGCATATTAGTTGTTAGTGTTTGTAGGAGGGAGGATTTCTGAAGTGCTGGTGTGCTTCCTTCAAGATTTTTTCCTCCTTTATATGGAAAAACTGTGTGTTTTAAACAAGCTTAATGCTTCTTGTAAGGTAGTGATAGCTGAATTCTGCTGGCATTTGATGCCTGCTCTCTGGTGTTTTCAGTATCTCTTTAGCTTTAAATACTCTGCCTGTTTCCTGATGTGTACTGCCTGATGCCTTGATGTTGCTGGGTGCCGAGCCCCATCTCCCTAACCTGTCTGAGTACTTGCCAAGATCAGTTAAGTGTTCCTGTTTGTGTGGGTTTGGCTACTTGTGTCTTTGGAGTTAAGTAGATGTTTCTTTGACCAGCTTGTCAAAAGGAACTCAATATCTTCCAGAGTCACAATGATGTTTTTAGTTGGATCTTCCCAAAAAAATCCCAAATAACCTTGAATGTGCATTCCCATTCAGTTACTTCGCATCTTCAAAGAGCTTGAGTTAGCAGTTGATGCTAACAGAGGGCAAGTGCTGTCCATTGCATCAGTGCTTATAAGATGATTAAAAAATTTTTTTTCCTTTGGTGTTAAAATTGCCTGTGCTCTAATATTATTTAGGGTTTAAAACCCATTGAAGGATCACTATGACAAAGTATAAGAATTTCTTCAGCAAGTTCTGTTATGATGTTTTACAAATGTGCGTTGCATTAAATACTGTTAGTTACGTTTATCTGCTATTAGTTTCCCTCTTGTAACCAATAGTCCTTTTGAAGTCCTAGTCACCCCCATGTCGATTTGTTTCACTAGTTAAACAGGTAGAGATAAGGAACAATATACTGTTACATAACCTGTATCAGATAACATATCCAGAAACACACACTGTTTTGTTTTTAATCATGTTTGTATGGTGAAGATAATCAATGTTGGAATTTTTTTGGAACTGTTTGTCCTGCTTCCCTATTTTGATGCCCAGCATATGAAGCAAGGGATGATCGTAGCTGCCAAATTGAAACGGGGGGCTGCCATATGAGATAATTTTGATAACACTAGCCCTTTTTTTTTGCCTGCTTTAGCCAGTCTTTTGATATCCTGAAGTGTGTCTTGAGTTGAGTTTTCTGTGCTATGCCAGAAGATTAATGACCAAGGGCATGTCTGTGTGAGCTGTGCGTAGGAGTGCCTGTCGTAGCTCATGTGAAGAGGTTTGTTTTCAGTAGAGCAAGCTGGATCACAAGGACGAGCATGTTGAAAAAATGGCACCTGGGCCTCTGTTGCAGAGGTCTGCAGGCTCAAGGCTGAGGGTTGTTTGACTCCCAGGCTGTTGTGGCTCAGCAAAAAGGATGATTAAAGACCCATTATATCCATACAGGATTTAACCCTTTTTTCAGCTGACTTTGTCAGACCCACGTAGAGAAACATGAGGTCCATGACACATTTGCTGTATTTTCTTTTCTCTGCTCCCATGATCAGTGTTGTGAATGGCTTGAAAGCTTTCTAAGTGTCTTACTGAAAAAGTTACTTTTTACTAAGCAAGGAAAAGAAAGGGGGGAAAAAAGTAGTTAAAAGTTGAGTCCTGTCTGAAAAGTCCAACTTCCGTGCCGCATGGGAGGTGGCCGACCTGCTGGAAAGCAGCTTTTGCAGGATGTCCAGGGAGTCCTGGTAGACACCAAGTTGAACATGAAGTCAGCTATGTGCCCTTGCTGCAAAGAAGGCTAATGATATCCTGGGCTGCAGTAGGGAAAGTATTGTCAGCAGGTCGAGGAAGGTGATTCTTCCCCTCTGCTGAGCACTGGTGAGACACATCTGGAGCAGCGTGTCCATTTCTGGGCTCCTCAGTACAAGACAGACTGGGCATACTGGAACAGAGTCCAGTGAAGAATGACGATCATGTTGAAGGGAGTGGAACATCTGTCATATGAGGAAAGACTGAGAGATCTGGGACAGTTCAACCTGGAGAATGCTCAGAGGGATCTCATCAGTGTGTACAAACACCTGAATGGAGGGTGCAAAGAGGACATAGCCAGGCTCTTTTCAGTGGTGCCCAGTGACAGGACAAGATGTGACTGGCACAAACTGAAACACCGGACGTGATTCTGGACATCAGGAAACACTTTTTTCCTGTGAGAGTGACTGACCGCTGGCGCAGGTTGCCCAGAAGGGTGTTGGAATCTCCCTTCTTGGAGATACTGAAAAGCTGTCTGGACGTGGTCCTGGGCAACTGGCTGTAGGTGACCATGCTTAAGCCCCCTTGCTTAAGCATGGACCAGCAAGTTGGACCAGATGACCTTCAGACGTCCCTTCCAACCTCAACCAACCTGTGATTCTGTGAACTCCCTTAATTTTTTCTCTAAATAATGCTTCTAATTAAATGGAAAATACTTTTCAGTGCTGAAATCCACCTTAAAGCATTATTAGTATCAACGGTTGGGACAGTAACTACCTGCTGTCAAGTCTTGTCTCATTCATTCAAAGTTGGACACTTCGTTGTTCCTAGTATGTTTTGCATTGGACCAGCACCCAACTGTCATGCATATACTGCTTTGTCCTTTAAAGAAAACCCAACCACAAAACAGCAAGTGCTGTTAATAAAAGGTGACTACTTGCTCTTAAGAACACGGTTACTGTTTTTTGTGAAATGCTGACATTTCCTGGCTGGTTCCTAAATGGATGCTCAAGAGGACCTGTGTGTATGCCTATATACCTGAAATCCCTTTAAGTGGGGAGGGCAGAAAGGAAAATCTGCCTGTTGCTACTTCAGAGCTGATAACAAGGAACTTAATATTTATTTAATTAGGAAGAGCTTTTTAGCCTCCAACAACATATTACGTACAACCTAATAGGGGCTAACTGAAGATGTGAGGGCCAAAACCTCAAGTAAAGATTTGGAGTGCCAAACCTGCCTTAAGAGTTTTCAAAATAGTTAACTACAGTTTCTGAAGCAGGCACTAAATAGACATAATAGCTCTTGCATTTGGACACTTCCATTCCAGAAGCTGCTATTTGACCTCCCCTGCCCGCTGCTGCTGATTGCTGCAAAGAGCCGTAGTGGCCAATGTGTCCCGCTGTTCTCTGGTAATGAGACCTTGCTCCTTGGGTCAGAAAATGTAATAGAAAGCATCATTGCAGAACCTGCCAGGCCAGAAGCATCAGCAGTAAAAAAGTAGGTGCAGAAGGAAAATATAGGACATTTTTTGTAGATGTAAAACATCATTTAAATCGTTGGACTCTGAGCGTATTGAGGGAGGCTCAGCTGCCCGATTTTCGATTGCTTCAGGAACTGGAAATAAGCTGTGCTGTGAGGCAGCCAAGCAGGCTGGTGAAGATGAGTTTCAGACAGTATTTCTGGTAGTCATAGTTTTCAGGTGCGGGTTCATAGTCTCCAGTGGATCTTGCATCTAAAGGATGTTTAAACGACCCTCGGTCTGTTTTACACTTGTCACAAAAACGTTGCTCTTAAGCTCTTTGAAAAGGTGATTGCAGCAAGAAAAACATTCAGTATTTCAAATGGAAGGTAGAGGTGAAAATCATGGCTACTTTACACACGCTTCCTACCGCTTTTGTTGTTTCCTTGGAGAAACATCAGCTCCCCGATTTTTAGATATTCACCTTCTATCCTTTCCTTTTATATGATGCCAATGATTTAAAAAAAAAAGTCTAAATTATGACCTGCATCATATATTCAAGGTGAGGATCTAAAATAACAACAGCACCTCTGTGTTTAAGCCAAGTAGTGAGATTTTATTTTTTTCTTGTCACCCAAATATGTGGGTACTGTTTGGTTCTTCCCCTGTGATACACAGGCAGAGAAGGGGACGAAGAAGGATGCTGGTTGGCACTGCCAGGGGACATGGAAAGTACTGTAATTAACAGCATCAACAGCAAATGCCATCTCAATTTAGCGACATCCTGCCAGGATCTTGCTCTGAGTCATAATACCTCCTGATGCTGCTGCTTGCTTCTCACGTCCGAACCTATGTGGAAAGGTTTAATCTGATTTAAGAGTTTCTTCAGCACTGGATCAAAGAGGAGGAAATGAGTTTAGAGTCACTTCAAGCCTGCTCCAACGTCTGTGTAAAGACATGGAAGGAAAGTGAGCTGGGTTAACCTGGTATATAGCTGTAATTCGTAGCTAGTTCAAATAGAGCTTCTCCTGGCGTACGTGGGACAAGGTTCTGCCTCTGAATTAGTGTGGTTATTAACAGCGTTGGCTCAGTTTTAGAAGGTGACATCTGAAAATGATGCAGGGGAGCTAGCTGAGCTCTTAATTAGCTACAGAAAGGTGGATCAGAAAGACAGCAAGGCAGGGCATGATGGCCAGTGACTTCTTGCAGCATTATTGCCTACAGTTGCCTTTGTGTCCTCCTGCAGTTAATGAGGTACGAGGGCCTTGACATTGACCCTGTGTTGTGTTAGGGCATGGAGCAATTTGTTGTGTATTTGTAGATCCCACTTTCATTTTCTTTTTTTTAGAATGAGCTGGAAACTATGTAAAGGGCTCTCAGAAAATGATGGTTGATGGTAAGCACTGTCATATAGTTAAGCAATCATTTTCATCTCACCGTTTTACAAACCTATCTTGTAGCAGCAGAGAGAGGAATTTCCAAATTTGTTGAGGTGGTTTTTGGCTTGTTTGTTTCTTAAATGTATATGTTTGTGAAATTGTTTCACAGAGATTACTGTAGTTCCTGCAGTGAAGTTTGCAGTTATTCAACTAGTTTGCACTCCTTACATGTCTTAGATTTGTTGCTATAGAAGTGGGAGGAGAAAATTTTACAGCAGGACCTCCTGTATCCTTGTAAGGTCTGTGTCACAGAATCACAAGGGTTGGAAGGGACCTTGAAAGATCATCTAGTCCAACCCCCCCTGCCAAGGCAGGGCCACCTAGAGCACATCACTCAGGAACACGTCCAGTCGGGTTTTGAATGTCTCCAGAGAAGGAGACTCCACTAGTGAGTGGAGTAGTGTCCACTTAGAGTAGTGTCTCTACTCAAAGTGAACCCTATGTCTTTCTAGTTCTGTGTTAACAAATTCCTAGAAAACTGTATGAATTTAGTTTAGGCAGAACTTACGGCAAGATGTGATTTGGGGCAGGGGGGTTGTCAACCTTAAGGAATGCCTTTCATATGAAAGAGTTTTTAAATCAGAAGCCAGTCTTTCCTTTCATCAGACCATTCATCGATTATCTGCTCCTTTCCAGAAACAGTTTCATTCACCCTGGTGAGGCTGTCAAGACTTTGGTAGCTTATACTTGTTACCGTAGGAACCTGCAGGGGTTAAACGGGTGCCCAGGAGAGAACAATGTTACAGATCCCACAGGGTCATTTTGGTTTCCCCTAATGACAGGGAGTATCTTGTCGCAGGAGGAGCAGTTTCTGGTTTTGCACGCAATGCAAAACACAGTTATGGAATTTCAAATTGCTAACTGAGACGTGACTGGCATTTAAACAGGTACTAACCAGTTTACTAATTGAATATATATTTGCAAGTCTTTTGTAATTTTGCATCCATGGGAGGAAGGAAACAAAAAAGGCAGTTTTTTCTAGCTCTAGCAGAAATGAAAATTAGTATTCAACTTGCAAAGCTGAAGTTGTGTTGTCCCCCTCCTGGAGATCAGAATGGGGATAAGTGCAGGAGAGGGCCAAGAGATAAATGTGTTCCAGCTTTGAATTTTACTTCCATTTATAGTGTGATTTTGTAAAACACTGGTCCTATTTCCATAAGATTGAAGTTAGCTGATTTCTTCAAAAAAATCTTGATTGTTTTAAAGATTGCACTTACTCAGCACCATCTAGTGGACTGACTGCTATTGTCAGTCAGAAAACAGCTGGTCTTCCTAAACCGTAGAGCGCATGAGAGCGTGTGGTCCTTATAGTGTGAGTAAGGTACCTGAAGAATGTTTGTGACTAAGTTTGTAACAGAATCAGAGGAAGATGAGCGGTTGTTTAGTTGAAAACTAAACTTTCCTGTAAAGGAAAGAAAGTTTAAGAGGTAGTGGTGCCAGTTATCTCCTGTGTTCCTTCAGTCCATTGAGCTCCAGCCAGCTTGCCTGCTTCTCTGCCTTACCGTGTGATCCCATCCAAGTTGTAGGCTTCTGTAAGGAAGGATTTTGGAACTCTTTCTTTGTGCAGCACCACACAGCACAAATCACAACCTGGTCGTTGCTGTGATACAAATGATAAATACGAGCTGGTGCTAACAGTGAGTTGTGAAGTCCCCGCTTGAGGGAAATGCTCTGGAGTCAAATGGTAGGCAAGGAGTTTGGTGCTTGGCTCTTTGAAAAATGATTTTGTTTAAAGGAAAGAAAAAAAATCCCCTTGGAAAGCCTCCCTATAAATTGCACATATGCATTCAATAGAATTATCGGGTCATCCCAGCAGCTGCCTCGGGACTTGGGAAAAGGCAAGGGGTCTGCAGCTCGGGTCTTTGGGGGTGCGTAGGAATAGGACTGTTTTTTCCAGCTCTAGCCAGAAGGGCCCAATCTCCAGAAAAATGACTGTGTCTAGAAGGATTGGGGGTTTCTGCGGCCCTGGCTGTGGAGCTACATCACGAGCATCCTACTGCTCTCTCTTAACTAAGGTTTCCTCAGCTGCAAGCTCTTAATTTTTGCAGCTCCAGATGCAGGTGAAGGGAGAGCAAAGGGAGAGGTCTTGAGTCTCTGGGCAGAAGACCCTGAGAAAAGCCGCAGACGTACAGGTGAGGGCAAGCAGCCAGCACACTCAGTGACACTGGGAGAGCACCAGAGGCAAAACCTCCTTCCAGTGTAAGGAGCAGCGAGCGTCACTGAGAGCAGGGGTAACTATGAAAAACAGGAGCAAAGCAAAGTTGCATGATAGCAAGTGCACGAAGCTGGAACATCTTTCCCTTTAAACTTCCTTGTGTTTTAACAGTTCATCACTTCAGGGTCTGTTGTTTTTGTTCAATTCACATGTTTTGGACAACGAAAATAAGTGGGTCAGTTTTATTCTGTAAATTTGTATGCATTAGCACAACAACATTGTGCTGAGGTTTCCAAAAAAGCTGCTATTAAGTAATTCAGAGAAACATTTCATTTCATTTTACCAAAATCTAAATGTGCAGACTAGTTTGTTTCCCAGGTTTAAGGGAACCCAGCACTTAAAAAACACACTTTCCTTTCTGAGCTTTTAATGTAGTGCAGCAGTCAGAACATTGCTTGTTTGCTGCCTCCTCACAATATTGCATTGCAATATAACCTCTCCAGGCAGAAGGAACCCTTTTTTCAGATGAGAAAAATAAAGGTTTAGGGATTTTCCTTTCTAAGATTTAAGTTTGGGACAGTAGCTGTGGCTACTGCTTGTAGTGTATGTGTTCATCCAGTTGAGCAGGTGCCATCCTGTGTGAAAATCCACTTGGTTCCCACTGACTGCAGCTGGAAATGTGCGTTCTGAAAAGGTCATAATGTTTAAGTAAATTAATTGAGTGCCAGAAATCCTGTTTTATTACAGGTTTGGGGACAAATCCTATGTGCTGGAAAACACCCATTTACAAAGGACATTTGTGATAGCTGTGAACCAAACATTAGCATATGGAAATTCCAGAAAATGCTTAAAACAGTTTTCTCTCTCTCTGTTTTTCCTCTAGCTCTGGGATTGTACACAGTAAATGCAGTATATGGAGATACTATTACTATGCCTTGTCGTCTAGAAGTGCCAGATGGTCTTATGTTTGGAAAATGGAAATATGTAAGTATAGCTTACCTTTACATTCATTACAGCTGGCATAAGAAGATGTGTATTTTTTGTGTGTGAGATTACAAGACTCCGATCGGTAGGATTTCTGCCTCAGATACGAAGACATTCATTCCTGTGTTTGTGAGGCTGTAAGATTCCAATCTGCATAATTTCTGTCAAGCATAGATTAGAGGTTTGAGGAATTAATCTCATTGTTCAAGAGAAATAATTATTCAGGAGTTCTCTGCCGACGTGTGTTAGAGACCTAGCGTGTTACCCGGTGGTGTCTCGCTCGCTTGACAGAGCCATCGTTGTACATTTGAATGCTTTCGAAGCAGTTGCCTGAAGCAGGGCATGCTTTGTCCCTGGGAAAGTGCTGTCCCTGGGTCTGGCTGATCTGACAGTCGCTCAGTACTGTTTCACGCTTCGGTGTGTTGAGTGCAGAGCGAAGAAGAGGGCACACCTGACACTAGTAGAGTTGCTGGCAGTTTCACACTGCCGTTGCTGGCATGTGGAGAGCAAAGGCAAAAACGCAGATGCTCTCCTGGCTGTCTTGGTCAGCCTGCAGTAGGAACACTGCAGGATACGCTTCTCTTCTATGTGACTGGGATCCAGGGCCAAAAGAAGAATAAGCATATCAAAGTCAAATGAAACCTGGAAGCATATGTGGAAGAACCTCCAGGACACCAAAACCTTTTTGCTTCTCAGACTGACATTGGGACAACTGATTTTTCTGCTTCCATAATGTTCATATAAATCTTCACTTGTGCTCAAACTGAAGTGGTACCAGCAATAACACGTGATGTTTACTCTGACAGTGGATTTAAAATTCCATAGTTCTCTCTCTCTCTTTTTAAATGGCATCCACTTGCCTATTGTACAGCAGACTTATCTGCCACTGGGGATGTTTCAGAATGCCCCCCCGCCAGCTCCTTCCCTTGTACCTGTAAGTTTGCCGCTTTTGCAGATCTCATCCACTTCTGCTCTGCAACCATGTTTTGAGAAATTAAGTCAGAAGTCCATGGAGGACCTTTCCCTAAAAGGATGAGTGAAACTGTTTCATATAAGGGTTCAGGAGATGGAAGCCTACATTTTGCTTTTTAATCTGCTGACTTTTTTTGGGAAGAAGTCCATCTGTATGAAGATGCAAGGTTATTTTGAGAAAAACAAATGCATTATCTCTTTGCAGTGCATTTGCATTGCTCATCTCGGACAAGTACCAAGCAGCACATGGGGATGTTACAGCTTCTTTTAAATGGAAGGAGACACGAATCGTGACGTGCAGAAAAGCCCGTCCCATTGCGATACGATGAAGTTGGTGTCACAGCCCACACAACTGAGTGAACATAATACCTGTTCTCCCAGGGCAGCTCCCAGAATGGCAACATTTGTTTTTAGCAGGAGGAGGGTTCATTTAGGTGTTTTTGGTCAGGTGATGATTTCATTGGAAGAAGGAAGAACTCTGTTTTCTGCTGTGCTGCCTTGGGAGTAGCCATTTGGGTTGCTGGTGGAAGCCCGGGGGCACTGGGAGTCTGGCACCATGGCAGGAGCAGGTATTGCTCCGTTCAGTTCCTACCTGTGCGTGCTTGTGCCCTGGGTAGGCTTACAGAGCTAAGAGCTCATTTGCACTTGACAGCCAACTTTGCCTGTATTGAGTCAAGGCAGTGCTTGCTTTCCTGCGTGACAGACATCTAGAGTAATCCGAGAGTTAAAAGTGGGAGAGGGACAAAGACTATAAGGCAACTTAAACTTCACATTAACTGTTGCCTCCTGCTCCCTGCCCAGCTCTGACACCGCTCATCTCTTGTCACATCATCGTCATGCTTTTGCGGGCTCTGCAGTCAAGCTGAGGTATTGTGCTGGGAACACTACTCACATCAGTGGTGCAAGGGATAAAAGGGAATGAAAACCTCTTCCCACCCCCAGCACAATACCGAACATAAAGATGGAGTCAGCCTTTCACCTCACTCTACTTAAAGGCAGACAGTGTCTGTCCCTGCTTGGGGCAGGGGAAGGAATGAAATCCTGCAAAACTCAGCCTGTAACTTTGTCTCTCATAAAAATAAATTTTTGATGTGGCAGGTTTGTGCAAGGCTGTCAGCTTTGTATTCCTTCTTAGGATGGCAACTGCATACTGATTAATATAAGGAGAATGTTTAGTAAATGATATTTTACTGATTATCCTGAGATGCCTAAATAACAATATTTGATTGTATGTATATTCCCGTGCCACAAGCTCTTGGGTCCTTTAAAAAACAAAGAAGAAAAAAAACCCTAAAAACTAATTTAGAATAAAATAGGCAGTTACGCCTGATTAAATCCTGCATTTGGAATGAAGTCTGAATATCCCAGACAAACAATATGAATATGTAAAACAATCATGAAAAAAAGGAAACTGAAGCTTTTGAGCCTAGCTCGTGAATGCTTCTATTTCAAATACTTTTTAATACAGACAGAGGCAGGTGGTGCCAGAACCACCAGTCTTTGTCAGAGAAAGCCCTATGCTGTGCTGAGTTTGAGCCAAAGGATTGAAATTATTTCTACTGATGATATTCTCAATGTGTACCACGGCAGTCCTAAACTAGCTCTCATATTACACTGAATTTCTTGTTTGTATAGCAAAAATTAATCAGGAAAAAAGCCATCTGATGTAGTTTTCAGATCTTCAGAACTTCTGAATGAGTGTTTATGCAAAATACAGGTGTTTATCCTTTTATTATAGGAAATGCCAAATGGATCTCCAGTATTTATTGCCTTCAGATCATCAACCAAAAAAAATGTACAGTATGATGATGTACCAGACTACAAAGACAGGTTGAGTCTCTCAGAAAACTATACATTATCCATCAAGAATGCAAGAATCAGTGATGAAAAGAGATTTGTATGTATGCTAGTTACAGAAGATGATGTTTCTGAAGAGCCAACGATAGTCAAAGTCTTCAGTAAGTAAATCTAGTTGTTACTACTGTTAACATTCATCAGCAGCTGAATCGTAAATTACGGAAACTTCTGTTTAAGGGAAAGATTAAAGCCAAGTAAGTAAGTTTGGCTGAGTAAATTACTAAGACCAGCAAATTTCGGCAGCTTTCAAAAATGTAATCTACTGGTGGCATTTACGTAACAGGACTGCCTGCACTTGCAGTTTATTCACGATAAGTGCTGGCTCAAAGAGAATTTTAGGCTTTGATAATGACTCACTTATGTGATGTCATTTGGCCTTGAAAATGAAAAATGTAAAATTAGCACTGATTATTTTCCATTTGTTCTCCGAGTGAATTTTTCTGCAGGAGGGAAGCGTTAACTGTATGCGGCCTGCAGGATTAGATCGGTGGTGAGTTTTAAAGCAGCTCTGAGCAGCCAGCATGCAACGGTATGAACTGTAAGGGAGAGAGCAAGAGGCTGAAAAATGAGTTTCTAGCCCCACATGCTTATTTTGTCCCCTGCTGAACTTCCAGGAGGGAAGAGCAGTCAGCAGTTCTCTTTCAGAGCACAGCAAAGTTTATCGGCCTTTGATATCACTGCAGACCGATCAGAAGGCTGGTCCACAGTGCAAACCAGAGAACCCTGAGGCACAGTCCGGCTCTGGGCTGGCGCCGGAGTGGAAGGGCACATTTCCATGTTTTGGAAGAGGCAGCCTTATGCTTGGCTCGGGGAGAAGGTGTCAGGGAGTCGTCGGTGGTGTCTGGGCAGAAGTTTGTCACTAGCATAAAAGAGTTTGAAGCTGGATTAGGAGTCAAGAGTAATGCCTTTCCCTCATTTCACTTTCAATTTGACTGCAGGAACAATCAAATTAATGACAACAGGGAGGAGAGTGCTCAGAGCGCACATAGTAAACACAGCGCTTCAAAGGAAATGATAAAGAATTATCATGTTTATTTATTGCACAGCAGTAAATATGTAGATGAGACAGTGGTATATGGTGAAACGAAATGCTAACTGCTTGAATTACTGTGTACTGTACTAAATATTAACACAATGCTAACTCAGCCATGGAGCACAGCTTGTATGTTTTATTGTATGCATTAATACTAATAGAGAAAGCCTCTGTTTACTAAGGAAGATAAGAATAGAGGATGCCATGCATGCAGTATGGCTGACTGCAAGAAAATATGGCACTGCAAGAAAAAATTACCTTTGCAGTTTTTCATTTTGAGTTCACAGTTTTATTTAGGGTTCTCTTAACATTTGTTTGCGTTTAACTTCCTTGAGTCTGGTTTTGGGGGTTGCATTTTTTGTTATTGCTTGCTTGCTTGTTCTAATTACAAAAGAGTTAAGAATAGCCTGCAAGCTTTGTTTGTTTATCCAGTGGAGTTTCTAACTCAGTGAATCACAGATACAGAGCTAGGCTGCAGCAGTGCAAACCCTCATAAGCCAAGAGTCTTGTGTACCTAAAACTCAGCTGTATTCCAGAAGTCATGACTGAAGCTGGGTTTCACTGGAGCTTGTCACGTTCTCAGCTGTGCTACCTGACTAACTCAGAACTAACGAGCTGAAATGGCTCATTGCACAAGTACCACCTGCTAGTCTCACTCGCTGGACTACTCAAACAAGCTCTAGCAGCTTTCCAGATGGATCCTGTCACCATCTTTTTTCTGGAATTAAATGGCCAGTTTCCAAAGCGGAGCAGCCCAGTGGACACGAGCTGCTGTCGTGCTACACCGATACTTGGCTTTTCCAAGCAGTGAGCTCTTTTTCCCCCTATTATAGGGACTATATAGAGTTGCAAAGTACTCTGGCAAGCTCTTGAGCTGAGAGATAAGCAGTGTGCTGAAGTTGCATACCCACCAAAGTGGACTCTGCTGTTGCCAAATTTAAAATTTCTTCTTGCTTCAGGTGCTGAGCTAGTAAATGCCAAATAAATCTTTTCTAGTGAATTACCTTTTTGCACGTGCCGTGGCTCTGGGGATCTGGCAGTAGGCGTTTCCTTTCGGAGGCTGCTCTCGGAGAGCAAGTGGTGACTTCTCAACTGGAGCATCTGCACAGAGCACTCAGAATGGGAGGGGCCACACAGAGCAGAGATCCTCGGCAGGAGCATAGTGGTGGCATTCCAAAGCACAGAATAGGTCTTCCTGAAATGGTCCTGGAGGAGATGAGAGATGAAAGGAAACAAAGCCGAGGTGGGGGACAGAGTTGTGGTTTGTGTTTTGATCAGCTGGTGACTGTGACAGGCAACCATCTCTGCCTATTTATGGGACCCAAAAATCTGAACCAGAAGGCCTGTTAATGGTCTTTTAAAACCTCGTTTGCTTGAACTGATGTGAAAATGCTTTGTCCTTGGCAGGCTTTTACTGAAAATAGGTTAACCTTTCTCCTTTAAAACTAACAAAAGAGAAATAAACATGCACATTTTTAAAAATAATAAATCTGTGTTGGCCCTTTGAAGGAATTGTGGTGGTCTTGGTGTATAGCTTTGACTGGGTTTCTTTTTGTTTCTTGGTTTTTTGCCACAGGCAAAGTTGTTTGAAAATGTCAAATGAATAGCTGCTTTTATTGCCTTTCATTTCCCTTTTGAGCTGTTCTTGTTCCATCTTGGCTTAGTCTTCCAAGCAAAAAAGATCTATGCATTTGTGTGCACACAAACACACGCTCACACATGCATGCACACACACGCAGAGCCAATGGATTGTTGCGGAAACGTGTAGGCTTGCTATCTCTTTGACAGCAGGAGCAGTAGACCTGCATATTAATAACTTCATCAGTGTGTAGAGATTTTGGCAAGATGGTGTGAAGTTCACTTTGGGCTGCAATTACTGATGTGTACATTCTTTCATAGGGAGCTTGATTCGGGAAAAAGGTTCTGTTAGCTGGCATGGTTAAGCGTGTTTCAGTCTGCAAAAGTATATTATATGTATGCTTATTTAAGCAGTATAGCTGGGGTGTAGAGGCTTTCTTCAACTGCATAAACATTGATTTATTTCTTTTTCCCCCTCACTCTTCCTCTCTTCTTTTAAGATTGTGGGGAAAACTGTTTCTTTTGGAGATAAAAATTTGCATTCCGGGCTTCAGGCCAAACTATTTTAACAGACAAGTTATATAGTCTCTAGAAAGTAGGTTTTTATGATGGAAATGCTGATAGATCCTCCACTTTGGCAAGCTAAGAGGTCCATCTACCATAATAAAAGTAAATAAGAAGACATACTGGCATTGAAGAAAAAGTTTATTTTTTTGAGAGAGTCATAACTAACTCAGAATCAGTTCGAGTAATTACACTTAATCTCTATCATCTGAATTTCTTACATGTAACAATCCCAGTTAGGAAAAATAAACATTAGAAGAATGATTAGGTTGAATTTGTTCCTTTATAATGTGACAGCTCAGCTACAGTAATATCCACAGTAAAGCTGCTTTTCTGTTGCTATAGTTTCTGTACCACTGGTTCCTTCTCCAGCTTGTGTGTCACATAAATCAGATAGATCAGATTAGGTTCTCTCCTCCCAGGTGCTTAACTAGTCTGCCTAGCTAAAATATGTGTTGTCAGAATGCATGGAATTCATTATGGAAGGTATGACCCATTTCAAGGTGGTGGTTTTTCCTTTTCAACCTATTTGCTAACGTTGAGGTAGAAGTGTCTCACTTTTTCTTCTTTTAATGACAAAGAGTAGGTAAGACTGTACCAGGCCAGTTTGTTCTATTTAGTCTCAAAGTCGACGTATCTTTTAGTAACCTTTTGTTTTTCAAATAGCTGTTTGTCATCCCTTCACGTACTTTTATCCTATTTGTGTTTTAGAACAACCCTCTCAACCAGAAATCTTACATCAAGCAGACTTCTTAGAAACAGAGAAGCTACAAATGGTAAGAGCAGAATTCTACCTCAAAGTTATGTGCCTAATGGTTGCCTGAAGTCCCTTTACAGTCAAGATGGAGAGAGGTGATGGACTGAGGCTCAGAGAGGGTGTGTGTGCACATGTGCATACCTGTCTGTGAGAGATCGTGGTCTATTGCCAGGCTGACCACCGAACCACTACTGTATTAGTCCTGCCTGATGTGGCAAACAGGGACCATCGTCATCCTAGACCCACCATGGAACCCTCTTCTAAATTGTACCTAAGCCTCGCTGATGGGATTTGTCCTATTTAAAAAAAATAAATAGTTGGGGCTAAGCATTTGAACTTTCTAGAAATCTTTACCCAAAGTACCATAAGCAAAACCAGAATTAATGGTAAAACCTAGTGGTGGAAAAGTGACTAACTCCTATATGTTCTGCAGCTTGGGGAGTGCGTTGCAAGAGAGAGTTATCCTGAAGGCAATGTTACGTGGTACAAAAACGGGAGAGTTTTGCAGCCCGTGGAAGAAGGTATGTTTCAATAACGTCCAGTATCCCTGAATCCACAGATAGGTATATGCATGAAGAACTGTGCTGACAGGAGCTGCCCTGCTTTAATCTAATGCACTGTTCCTTTGAGGAAGACTACTCATATGGAAAGATGAAACTGGAAGGAAACTTGTAGGCTTTTCAGAGCACCCAAGCTACGCCATATAATCTCTCTCTTTCAGTTCTGGCTTTAAAACCACATCATGAGGAGGAGGATTGCCTTTGTTAATGCTATCGCAAAGCTATTCTTGAGCCCATGTAGCTAGTAGAAACCTGTATCTAATTTCCAATTGCTTATAAGGTATTAACTGTCTCAGTTTCACACCTGTCCAATATTGTGTTTTGAACCGTGAATACAGGTATGTATTTTCCAGAATGTTTAGGAAGAACATTTTTCCCCCTCCCATTCAACTTTGACTTTGATAGGCTGATCAGACCACAATATTTTACTTTCCATAAAATAGAGAATGCTTACAAGAATAAGTAGAAATGTGATCCTAAAAATTGTTTTTGCCAGCATTTTTGAGACCTTCTTTCTGTCTTACAAATTTAGCTGAAATTTGTATTAAATAAACCCCACCAGTTTGCAATTAGGTTTTTGTTTTGATTTGATTTAAAATATACAGTATGTTAGCAGTAAGTCATTGATAAAACACTTCTGGTGTACGTCAGTGACAATACTAGAGGAAAACTGTACAGTCTCTTGGGTAATTTGTCACGTTGCTGGCGTGTTTGCAGCCTGATAACAAATAGAGGGCAGACAACAAAATGTAGGGAAAAGGTTGCAAATTCTATCTGTGTGACACTGAAACAGTATTTCCTTTTCAGTTGTAGTAATAAATAGGCAAAAGATTGTGGACAAATCAACTGGACTCTTCACCATGACATCATCTCTTCAGTATATGCCAACAAAGGAAGATGCAAATGCCAAGTTTTCTTGCATTGTGACATATTATGGACCGTCTGGCCAGAAAACAATACAGTCTGAACCAGTTGTCTTCGATGTTCACTGTAAGTTATTAAAAAGCATCTATTGCTCTACGAAGTCTGCCTCGGAGGAAAAAGCAAATTCAGAGACAGTTTACAAAATTACAGAGATGTTGCTGCTTGGCTGTTGAGATGGTTACTTCAAAGCTGGTTTGCAGGAAGAAGGTCCGAATACATTGTCTGTGTAATTTTTACTTACCTTCACATTTACCTGAGAATTTATTTCTTTCTAACAGTAGAATACTGAATATCAAGATTGCATTGACAAGAGGAAAGCCATAACCACAAAAAGTTACAGTGAAATGGGCTTTTCAGAACAGAAGTTAGAATGGTTGATTTAGGGTGACTTTCTATGCCCCCTGAAATATGCAATAAATTAATGTACCCAGATATTTTTCATTTTTGCAGAGTCAGCACCAAACAGCTTATCCTGGCAGACTACCTTGCACCAAAAAAAAAAAAGATAGTAGCAGCATCTCTGCAGATGTAAGATGCTGGTTTTTACATTTAAAATGTAGCATTTGAATATTGGATATATTGGTAATACAGAATTTGTGTAAACAATTACTTCCATCTGGCTCAAGTCCTAAAGCAACTCTGTGTTACTGGCTGACACAGAAATTGTAATTCTCCTTTGAGTAAAGAAAACAGACAGTTGGCAAAGAAAGGTCAGCGAGAGAAAGTGGAAGAGGGATTTCATCATCTTGTAAAATGACACTTCTGAAGGACTGTAGAAGGCAGCAGGTCATAGCAGTATGAAGAGGAACAGGAGATATGCAAGATGCCCAGACAGCTGTTATCTTTCTGTACACTTCAGGTAATATCTCAACTTATAAAAGAAAAGTCCCTGTTTTGGGAATGATGAGGTCGAAGTATACAGTCCAGACGTCTAACAGGACCTTAGTATATACATTGTCTAACAACTCTGTAATCCAGTTAAATAGAAAGGGAATAACTAATGCAGACTGGATTTCTGCAGCCAGCGGGTGTGCTCCGTTGCCTTGAAAACAAAGTGGCAGGGTAGGTTCTGCCTAGATGATTAGTTGCTTCTCCTTCACATGTAAAGTTTGTTGAGCAGCAGAATAAGGGATCAGTTTTGACCTTGGTCAAATCAAATCAACCCTTGGAGCAGCTGCTCCTTGGTTTCACCTGGAGAAACTAGAGTAAATTAAGGTCACCTTCTCACCAGCTGTTTCTCCAGAAGGACAACTGGCAGAACTAATGGAGAAGAAAACCTCTGGGATAGTAACTGTTACCCTTTGAAACAACATAGAGATTTCAAGCCTGCAGACACCAATCCCATCACTTTGAAGGTAGAGATTTGTTTAGGTTTCGTTTTAAAGTTGGGTACCAAATCTCACTGCAGAGCTGGTTCTGTCATCTGTGGAGCCCCATGACTGTGGATAACTCATGCTGTGAATGGCAGATGTTCACAGTAGTGTCACAGAAGTGACATTAGAGAGCACTTGTTGCTGTTCTTTGCCAAGAGATGGTGTTCTTCGCCATCACTTTCATGCGTTTGGCTACTTCACCAGTTGAGGTTGAGGCTCTTGCAGATTTCTGTGATGCGTGTGCTATGTGCACTTGCAATTAAGAATGAAGAGTGAAGGAAAAAGAAGGCTGCACAGCACTGCAGAATAGTCACTGTACCAGATACCACATGCAATGCATGTTAAAGATTGAACATTTAAAGACTAGCTCTTTTAATCCTGGTCTAGTAATACACAATTTGAGATAGTTCTTCCTTCAGAGATAGGCAGTACTGCCATACTGCTAGTTAGCCAACAGTGGGAGGCAGGCACAGCTTCAGTACCTCTTCAGTACCAAAGAGGCCTCAAGTATCATCTTTGGCCTTAGAGTATGGGGTTACCCAATTTCCTTTCTGAGTATTTTCATTTGCAGTGACTTCAGTTCCTTACTCTGCTCAAATGCATCTCCAAATGAATTTTTGAATCTCTTTATTAATAGACATACAAAGCTTCAACAGATGGATTTCTTAACTGATGTTAGTTGATGATAATGACATGTCTGGTTTGGTTTTGGTTTTCAGTTTGCTTCAGTGATCCTAATTATTTGCTTTCTCAATAAATGTGATTTTTTTTTTTATAAGTCAAATGTAATGCAGATGAAAAAAAAAATTACCGACTCCAACTCTTAAGAAATAGAAGTCTGTATTTTAGCCCTTTTTTTTTCAGATTGACTGTCAAAACTATCATGTCATAAAGATGACCTTGCTGTTGACTCTGGTATCTAGTGAGATTCCCTGCAACTTACCCATTTATCATAAAAAAAAAATAGGCAGATCACGCTTTGAACTATGCCTGCACAAGATGTTCTTAAGACCTGTTCAGTCAGGATTTAAGAAAAGTTAAACTTTTTTTTTAGCTCTGGGTTAGTGCAGTCTCTAGTACTCAAGTGTTTGATAGCTAGCTGGTATCCTGGAAGGAGCCAGACACTGTAACCTTGTATAAGAAGAAGAATGAATTAGTTCCTGCCGAGCGGGGAGCTAGTTGGAAATGGATAACTTAGCTAGCAGTAGTTATTGGTACTTAACCTTGGGCTCTGGTTTGCAGCTGTAGCAAGCAAGCTACAGAAAGTAACATGAGTAATAAAAAAGAACTCATGGAGCTGGATGGTTAGATGGTATCTCAGAAATCTAAATGACCTAGACTCCAGTTGTGTTGGGTTCTTCTCAGCGTTAATCAGTGTAAAAAGATAATATTTGTCAGGCAAATTTTCCAATCATGCCCGGTTGTTAAGAATCTGTCTTGTCACGGGTAAACTTTACATAACAGAATAGACTCAAAGATACTTCATACTCATGCAGCTTCCAGCATTGCTATTTTTTTTTTAAATTACATAGAATAATGTCAGTTGTGGCTGTGGCAGGTTTGGGTTAGCAGCATTCATTTACTGAATAACTGCCTTTTGATGCTGGCTCCCAGAATTTTGCTCTTGCAGAAAGCAGCTACAAAGTCTTAGGTTTTTTACAAAAGCAGAAGGTAAAATGGGCCAAGCCAGGGATCTGTGCCACTGAGAGGCAAGATATATCTTCACCAGGCTGCTCCTGTTCATTAGTGAAAGCAGGGGAACGCATTACTCATACTAAGCAGCACTCAGCATTGCACTGAACACTGTGGCTTCCTGTCATCAGGTTGTGTCTTCCCCAAAAGGGTGACCTGTTCAGCTTGGAGAATAACTTAATTAGTCTTATGCTATTTAGTTATGTAGAATTGTTTTTCTTTTCCAGTTTAGAGAATGAAATTGAAAATTTACTCCTCGTTGATTGCAGTAGATAGAAGGGTAAGATATTCCTACAGGAAAGACTGATGGCTTGCAAGAATGTCATTCTTGTGTAACTGTGTCCAGTTCTGTTCATCTCCGTGGGAAAACCTGCTGCAAATTAAAGTCTTAGAGTTTCTCTCATTGTAGTTCATCCCTTTTCAGTCCTGAGACAAAGCCTAAGCAATTCGGGGGTATATCTAGACATCCTTTATGATAACTTTTTCACATTTGGTCACCTTTACATAAGCTTAACAAGAGGAGAGAGAAGTTTCTGCAGCAGGCTAGCTTACCAGGCAGCCCCAAAACTGTGGTTTTTTTGGCCCAGCAGCCACCAAGATGCTTGAATGTGATTCCTGGCCAGTTACTTCATCACATCGGTTGTATTCCACACCAGCAGCGATGCTGGACTTCCTTTTCCTAAGCAGGCAAAGCTGTGCTTCAGCATTGAAGGTACTGAGATGGAAGCTGTTTGGACATGGAAGGGGGCTGAGGCAGTTACATCAGAAGGATGTGGCTTGTTGAAGCCGGGTACCTCTCCTCCTACGATGAGGAGTGAGATGCTGTGTTAGGGCTCTCGGTCATCAAGAAGCCACAGCAGAATGCAGCTCCTGTTATTGAGAAATCCCACAGCAGAAGACAGACACGATGAATGCCTTAAGGGTCGAAGGGGCTGTAGAGCACATGCTTTGCTAAACACACAAAATCAACTGTCAGGCAAGAGGTTCTCTGCCGTGTAGATTTATTTTTTTTTTAGTGTCTAATAAGGTGCACTGTACTGTGTCTTAATGCAGGACTGGCATCTTTGGTGGAGTTTTATTTATTCGTTGAAACGAAAACAGTGACAGTTATCCGCCCATATTATTTCCTTTAATTTTGTTCATTTTACTTTGTTTTTGAAACATTATATTTAGGCTTCTACTTGGAAAGAATAGCACCTATTAAAGTATATTCTGTCTTTGCCTTAAAAAAATTACCAAAGTGTAATGTAAGTTATAGTTCAACTTCACTGAACATGACAGAAGTATGTTACATTTACAGTTCTGTTGACTAACTTAAGGGCCCTATTATGTTCACCAAATTCATCTTTCTGAAAGCCTGTAGTGATCAGCATATAAAATAGGCTGAACGTAGTCGCTTAGTTCGTATTTCTTTGTTTTTAATGCAAGGCAGCTGTTATCTAGCGCTAACGCAAGGCGTTGAGAGCTTCACTTGTTTTTCAGATTGCTGCAGTCCTCCAGACAGTGAGCTTCGCAGAGGACAAGTTAATCCCTCATAAGGAAATCACACCATGAAACTATTCATACTGATCAGGGTTGTTTTTTTTTTTAAGCACATGACATGGTTGTAATCATTGCTGTTTCAGTTGCAGGTATTTTGGCAAAGAAAAATTAATTTTGTATCATATGGCTTCTTGCTCTTACTTCATTTGCAAAAATATAGAAAGTGTGATTAACTTCAGTTCTTTTATAAAAAAGATCTACACGTGCGAATACCTTCACCTTCTTGATGATAAAATCGCGTACTCTTTGGCCATGAATATCATACGCATTGTGTTACCCTGTGTTTTCTTTGCAGAAGTTCTTAAATGCCTACACTATTTTCACAGATCCAACAGAGAAGGTGACTATTCAAGTGCTGTCACAAAGCAGTACCATTAAAGAAGGTGATAACATCACTCTGAAGTGCTCAGGAAATGGCAACCCTCCTCCGCAGGAGTTCCTGTTTTACATTCCAGTAAGTCCTGCCTCGCTGTCACTGTGTAGTGAAATATTCTGCATCATCCCTTCCTGTAGACATTGCTATGTGTCAGTGTATACGTGACTTTATAACAAATGAAGGAAGGAATTCAATGCGACTAAAACACAGTGTCTGATGTATCTTCAGACAACACCTCACCCAAGTTGGCAAAATATTTTGAAAGAACCTCTCCTTCCCTCCACCCTGCCCAAGTTTTTTGGGCTTTGGACCTACTAAAAATTGCTAGGCTTCATTTCCCAACATCAGATATTTTGATAAGGAGTTTTGACAAAAGGGCTTTAGCACCTTGAATAAAATCACCTCATCAGTTGTCATAACAGCCAAAGATCCAGCAGTGAAAGTACAGAAAATTAATTCAGCTTTTTTTGACTTTCACAGGTGAATCTTCATGCGATCTCTTTTAATTATTTAATTGTTTGGTGGTGGTGTGACAGGACAAATCTGTCAAATGCATAAGATACAAATAGAGGAGAATATAGGCTTCCATTAATCTTCTTAGTATTGGTGAAATCCACCGACAGATGTGGCTTTATATTCTAAGATTCCCAGTTCTGCTTCCCACGTCCTGCTTCTCTCTCCTATTTTATATCCCCTTTTTTGTTCCTACTGCAGTAGTGAGCGGAGTTGATCTTGAGAGAGGCCAAAAGCAGTGTCATGCTTTCAGGTATTTCAAAAACTGCATGTCACGCTTTGAACATAATCCTCATCTACTTTGGACTCCTGGCATGTTTGAATTGCTGAAGAGCAGGAAGGGAAACTAGGAGCTGAAGTCCTCTTATCTCAGAACAGCCATTTAGATTTAGTGAGTCATCCTAGGAACTCACTATATGCCAGGGGAAAAGTCTGTGGTATCTCTCCTTGCTCCACGATCTCAGTGAGTGAGCTGAACACCCCAGTTTGTCTTATCTTCAGTCTCCCTGCTACCTGATACTAGTCCTTTCTCTCAAGGAGAGCTGCAATAGCTGATTTCTTTGCAAGACTCATGGGTATCGTAAATCTCTGTCTGGATTCAGAGGTAGGAATTAGGGTTTCATCCTATGCTTGTTTCTAAGATGGTGGACGTCAGTCAGTTGTAATTGGGTGGCAACTGGGGAACTGGACAGCCAGAACGCAACGCTTTTGCTAGTTAACTGAAAACACCAGTTTCTGTAGGTAACTACAGGCTCCATAGCATGATACGGATAGAGCAAGGTTTGTGCTGTGTAAAAATGTGTAAAGCAGCACACTTTATTTCATGTTTTTTTTCCTAAACTGAATATGTATAATTTCAGATACAGATTTAGAAACACAATTTGTTTTGCTGTTGTGATTACTCAAACACTCTTACTTTTGTAGATTGCTTCAGTCTTCTGGTCCCACTTTTTTCTGCTAAACTTTCAGATTTTTGTATTTTAACGTCCTCTTAAAATAAGTTAGTCATTCAGTTAAAGAGTAAGGTTTAAATTGTAGGTGTTTTCTAAAACTGTGTCATCGTGCAGGAAATAAGTCTTAACATTCTTAATAGGCAACTACACTTCAATGATGCTGTGTCTAAATGTTTTGGAGTATTTCAGGATCATTATAATGATAACAAAAACTCAAAAAATTGAATTTCTTCACCAGGCCCATATATAATAAATGTTTTCCTTCCACAGGGAGAAGCAGAAGGTATAAGAAGCTCAGATACTTATGTAATGACAGATGTGAGACGAAATGCAACAGGAGAATACAAGTGCTCTCTGACCGATAAAAGCATGATGGACTCGATCGCCATCACTGTGCACTGTAAGTCATGGCATTTGCAGTCCTGGTTAGGCTTCAAACCTGCCTTGCACCTTCTGAGGTAGTGTCTCTCTACTTGACTGAAGTAAATTAGTCCAGTTAACCTACAGGAGAACTGAATTATGTGATTGGTTTAAAGGAGGGTCAGGTCTTTTTACTTTTTCTATTTTCTGTATTTCTGTTTGAAAACCTTAACTTCCTCAATTTATTGGCTTAGGTACAGATTGACTTTTTGTAACCTTTGTACAGTATATGATGTTATTGCACTGTCACGTACAGTGAAAATTCTGGTCTTTTATGTTTCACTTGTGAACATATATATGGCAAATTATTCTGCTCCAGCTGTGCCTTAGAATGTACTCAAACACACAAGCTGGCCCACAGTGGTATCACTGAAGGTCATTCTTCACAGTCAAATTCACATGAGTCTAATACCCTTTCATCTTACCTCAACAAGGTTAATGTGTAAGGAGTCTAGAGAAGAGACTGAGGAATTCATAGAACAAGTTTCTCTTTTCACTTTTCCCAGAATCATGAAAGCTGCAGAGCTCGGTATAGTTTCTTTAGCTGGATACTACAGTATTTATTCACGCTTTACAGCACCGCTTGAAAAGCAGCCATTGAACTGGTTGAACCATTGAAGCAATGGTTGCTTTTCAGTAGTTGCTTTTAATCTCTTTATGTGAGAAAACAAGAGCAGGAACTCTTTCAAAGTTCGCTATACTATCACAGGCTGGGAAATGAGACTCAGGCAAATGGCACTAGGTTTCCCCTAAAAACACTGATTGTCTGTAGTCTTCCTAGTAGCATAAATACCTTTAATAGTTTGCAGGTTCAGAGGGACATAATGAAGTTTAAAGGCTTCCATAGTAGTTATATTTTACATAAAAAGAAACTTCATGTTGGTGTACTTGGTTTTGATTTTTCTTTTTCTTGGAAGAGGTACGATGCTTGGAGAATAGATCTGTACATGAATAATTACACTATTCCATTTAATGAATATTTTGCATTTAATAAGGTCATCTTCTGTTTTCCTAACCCGTCTTCTTTTTGCCAAGAGTCAGGGCATATAAGATCTGATCTGAAGAGAGCTCTGTACTACTGCCACTAGTTGCCCAGTATCAAAGGTAGCTTGCTTGTAGTTTGCTGTGGTATAACTGACCTTTGTATCCAAGTGGATTACATGTCTACTTGTACTTCCATAAATAGTTACTCTAAAGAATGGCTTCCTCAGTTCCAAGTTATTTATAACAAGCCAGTTTTCCTTTCACTGCTATTTTGTCTGCATGTCAGAAGAGCTTTACTACACGAGAGAAACATGTATTTTCTTGACAGAAGTCTTTCCAGTGCTGGCAGCTAGTGCAACTACTCAAAACTCATAGGTACAATTTAGTACCCTACTGCTTCGCTTCACTTAGGGTTCATTTCATTCTGTTTCGTTTTTCTTAAACACCTCTGTCTGCAATAAAGCTTTTCCTTAAGTGAGTCGCAGTTCCCTGGAGTAGTTTGTAATTCCTGAATGCCCAGACCATGCCCTTTCTGTAAGCTACTTTGGTGTCTTGCCTTATGCTGGTCTAAAGCATTTCTGCAGCATATTTTCTTTTGAAGAGAACTCCTCTGAAAAAGTAATAAAATTCATAGATGCTGTATAATATCCTCCTTCATCTTTCAATTGTTTATATTAATTTTTGAGCATAACTCCGTAATATTGAGTGCTTTCTCCTTCTAATGTACTTATATGTTTTTGGTGTTAAATCATCAGATATTTTTTTTATGCCTCCATGTTTTTCGTCCTTCAAATACTACCTATTAATGCCTCTCAAATCCTACTTTTTCTTCCTCTTTTGCTTCACTACTTACCTTTTCAAATATGGATGAATATTCCTGTCTGTGCTGTTAGATGGAAAAAGCCTTCAGTCTAAGTCAGGGCTTTTCCTTCCCTCACATCCAATCTTAGCACTTTAGATTTTTTTTTTTTATTTTCACTTAAAAAAAAAAACCTACCAAAAAAAAAAACCCCAACCAAAAAAAAGTCAATATAATAGTTTCACAGATTTAAATTAAAATTATTTATAGTAATTTGTTACATTTCAACTGTAGTGCTTTTCCCCCAAACATTTTATTAGCCATTCTAATTCCACTGGTTCCTTTCAGTGTCTAGGTAGGGAAAGCTTCTTGCTGGTATGAAAATACGTTAGCATATTATAGCCCTTAACTATTTTTGTTAAAATACTCAGGACTGAGTGCTTGTGGTTGGCATGATTTGTCCCTCAACAGTGGGAGCAACAGAACAGGATTTATGTTGTGGGTTTGGTTTTTTTACACTGGGTTGTTAATTTTCTGCCAGCTCTGTTCCTTGAGTGAGTTTGCCCAGGATCAGATGAGCAAAACTGGCAGGGGCCAGGAAGGAAAAGGGAAGGGGCTGGGGTAAAACCTGTTTACAGCCACTTAAACTGCTGTTGAAGCACAGCCTGTGCGAGACAAGGAGAGCGCCTAGCAGTAGAGGATGGGTGTACCTTCCCTCAGCTGTGAAGAAGCGAGTGACTGTTTCAACTCCCAGTCCCTTTTCTTTATCTCTTGCCATAATATTTTCTGCACATATAACCCGGTATGGAGTAGGGCTGTGGAACTGATTGTTTCCTTTCTGCTAAAACGTGTTGTCTGGGGGAAACAGGTTTGCAAACCTTCCAGTAAATGAAAGGTTTTAGAACTTTAGCATTTGTGTTTTTCTGTAGATACTATTTATAGTCTTGTGCTATGGAAGATACAGGGGAAATGGCCTTTCGAATGTTGCTTGGAAAAAAAAAATCTATTCTTGGTATACTTGGAGAAGTTTCTGGTTGTCTGCTAGTGAATTTGGGGAGTTCAGACTACAGGCAAGCGCTGTGCAGTTTTCCCAGTTGTAGCACAGTATTCCATCAGAGGCTTCCTTTAAATGCTGGGAGTCCATCCCATGTATGCGATAGAGTTTCAGAACTGAAATGTTTGCTCCAGTCTTCCCCACATTAATGCCATACCTCTCTCACGTGATGTGTTTAATACATGCAGAAAGCACACTTTGTCTCTTCCCTGTGCTACTTGGTATTCAAAGACAGCACTGAAATCAACACAAGACTTCAAGTGAGACCACATTAAGAGCTAGCATATATTGAAAATGGTGCCTGATGAGAAGTTTGTTTATGAAGAACATTTCAAAGCCAAGCAGGAAATGTATGGAAAATTCTTGCAACAAAGTTTTTCTTTCAATGGCAAAGAAAATTAATTTTGACAGTCTTCTGTATGCAAGAAATATTTTCTCCTCATACTTCTGTAGCAAGAGGAGATTATTTACTAATAGAGCATATAAGTTAAGAGGTAAAAGTATCTATGTTACTTTTCTTTGTGGACCCTACAGATAAGCTGACAGAATATTAATCCAAATCAAATTGCTCTATATAGAGTTCCTAGAGGGGATCCTATGTTAAACAGTAGCTTAATTCTGTGCTTGCCTCATAAATCACTGTACAAATACTGCTCTGAGCTATGCACTTCATCTCGCACACTGTAAATTTTCCTGAGCTTCTGTAGCAACTCAGACCATTGTGTGAGAGGGGTTGTAGTCTCAGTTATACCACAAAAAGGGGAGGGGTCGGGGGGTGCAGGCATGCTACCCTGGAGAAGACAGGGTTGAAGGATTGTTCTGGACTCAGTGTCAGTCTTGCTTGAGATGAAGGCCAAAACTTTAATGAGTTTCTGCTTCCTGTGGTGTACGTGAGAGGAATCCATCCTGTGTAGTCTTCAGTGATCTCTTGGGTTTGAGGTGCTATCTTGCGTCAAACAACAACAGGATAAGTAGATGTTAAAGGAAAGTCACCCTGAGGGGAAAAAAGCCAAAAAATCGTAGCTTTTTTCTTTCCACCCATCCTTGGTAGTTTGTGCTTAAGAGTAACAGAGCAAGAAGAAAAACGTCCTGCTCACTGAGTCTTGGTTGTTGTTTTTTTTTAATTGTGGAAACAATGGTAAGATCTAAAGTACCTTGTTAGTTGGGTTGCATTTACTAGTTTGGGGAGGCAGGGGGAGAAATCCGCACAGGAATACAGAAACAAAATGCCATTTTATCTCTTTGGTAAGATCTTTGCTTTACTCATGCACAGATGAAAGTACAGTTCTTGTGACCTCTTGGACTAGGCATTGGACTCATAACACAGATAATAATGCAGACTAATAGTACAGGATGGACCCCAGTTCTTCCCTGAAGTTCTGCCTTTAATTATAATGGTGTTCCCAGGGCAACCACTGAATGAAGCCAGTAGCTAAGTTCACTGTTTTGTTAAGGAAAACTCACTATTTTTGCTTTCCCCTACCAGCTGTGATTTTGCCTTAAGCTTTTTTTAAAACTCTGCTTAAGTGCCAGAGGGATATTTTGCAGTCCTTTTCCAGCAAGTACTGTATTTGTGATGAAATCATGTGGGCTTGCCGTTTGAGTCTGTGTGTGTGTCTGTGCGCGCGCATCTGTGATAGTCATTCAACCAGGCAACTTGGCTTACAAGCAAGGCACTGTGAGAGGGGATGCAAAATAGAGGTTTAGCTTGGCAAACTGCTTTTCTTTCAGTGTAGGATTTTGTTTGAAGAAGAATAAGAAATAGCTAGCCCACCAAATCTATATACTAGGAAAAATCTAGAGCAGTGTTTCCTGACCTTCCTGTTACTGGCTCTCACCCTGCCTTGTGTCAAACACAGCTATCACTGAGCCAAAACAGGGCAGGCAAAGCTTGGACTCTGAGTTACACAAAATGGCTAAGTTGCAAATGAAAGCAAATCAAAGGGCCTTATGTGTAGCTCCCCAACCCTGTAATTCAGACCCCTCGCCCCTTCAGTCAGTATCGTGTCTCGCACACCCTGTATTGACCATCCTCATCCTCTCCAGATGCTGAGGCTAAAAATCAACTTGTTTTATTAGATTTGAGAAAGTTACCCCCTTATTCTCCTTATCCTCTTCTCCCCACTTACTGTTTAGGTTAATCTGTCCCCACCTGCACCAGTCCTCCCCTGATGATCCATTCCTACCTGGTCCATAGCAAGCTACCCTCACAGCAGACTGTGCTTCCCCTTTCAAGATGCACATACTGCTATGTGAAGTACGCCTTCAGCTTCTTGTACCTTCTCTGTCATTCTTTCAGCAGTACAAGGTGAAAAAAATGTATCCATTTGTCTAGTGATTAGTGAGTTTTTGCTTTTCCTTTTAGCCTGTAATTACAGTAAAAATGTGAATGTTCTGCAGTGCCTATTTTAGAATAATTCTCTTTTCTCCCTTACTTGTAAAATTGATTTAGATTTTATCGAAGAACTGAAATCTTGAATTTAATGAGTGCAATTAGTCACATTTTCTTTCCTTAGTAAGCCTTTGAAATGGGCCAGGCATTCTGAGATGAACTTTTGACAAATGTTCTTTCTATCCTAGATTTGGATTTGCAGCTCACTCCTAGCGGAGAAGTCACAAAACAGATTGGAGAGGCCCTGCCTGTGTCATGCACCATTTCTTCTAGTAGAAATGCAACTGTGTTTTGGATAAAGGTCAGTAATTCATCTACTTCACACGTCATCTGAGTGTTCACCTCTTCACATTACTGCTGCTACTTCAGTGTTTTGGAAGGAAGGAAGCAAGCCATTCACTGGGCTTTTTAAAGAACGTTGTTAAAATAAGTCTTACACATACTTCTAAAATGAGAACTACTGACTCAAGCTGATGACTGAAAATCAGTTACTGTAATTATCAGCTCAGTTTTCAAATGGAGAGAAGTAATGCCTACTGTAAAACAAATACAACTTTTTTGAAACTGTCTGCACAAGGCCCATGAGAATCACCTCCCTCTGAGAAGGAAAGCCCGTTTGGATTCATTCATCGTTTTCTCAGAGGGAAGCTTGGTCTTGGTTCCAATAAACATAATAAAAGGGCAAGGCAGGTTGAGAGATCGGAGATATCAGCAACTGGTATTTAGTGGCTGATGAAAAGGTAGCTATCATAGATGGTGGGTTTAAATTAAACCTATAGTGCTGGAAACTAAAAATAATGATACCTGGTGGTTGTTTAGTAGCATATGTTGATCTCATACGCTTGGTTCCCAGAGGAGAGCTGTCTGTCTCAAACAGCTCGTACCACTCGTGTTTTTGTCTAGTCCACTGGAAAAGCTCAGAACTAACAACTGATTGCATCTGTGCCCTTGATTTGAAAGTGAGGTTGTTCAGGATGGGAGGTGGCTTTCATAAACCTCCAGTAGTTTCCACTTTTCATGTTGTTATGTTGGTGTCAGCTATTCAAATGTAGTTATTAATGGGGAAGCACTTTAAGAATGAGGCTCTAATCTACCAAAGGACGTGAAAAACTGTGGATAGCAGACACATTTGTAATTTAGAGGTTAATGTATTCTGAGTTAGAATTCAGAGATTAACTCCTTACTTTATTAGGACAATACCAGAATGCAAACAAGTCCATCATTTTCAAGTCTTCAGTATCAAGATGCTGGAAATTACATCTGTGAAACTACTCTACAGGAGGTTGAAGGGTTAAAGAAAAGAAAGACACTTAAACTTATTGTGGAAGGTAAGGGAGCAGATAGCTATGATTATTAGTTGTCCTTTTTAAACAAAATGGTTAACTGTAATGTTGTTCTTGTAGGAAAACCTCAAATCAAAATGACGAAGAAAACCAACACAAATAAAATGTCCAAAACAATTGTCTGCCATGTGGAAGGTTTCCCCAAACCAGCAGTGCAATGGACAGTTACTGGTAGTGGAAGCATCATAAATAAAGCAAGTATCTGTCTTATTACTTTATTCAGCAAAAGATTATAGAACCATAGAATCTTTAAGGTTGGAAAAGACCTGTAAGATCATCAAGTCCAACTGTCAACCCAATACCACCACGCCTACTAAACCATGTCCCGAAGTGCCATGTCTACACACTTTTTGAACACCTCCAGAGCCTCCCCACCTCTCTGGGGAACCTCTTCCAATGTCTCACCACCCTTTTGGTGAAGAAATTTTTTCCTAATATCCAACCTAAACCTTCCCTGGAGCAATTTGAGGCTATTTCTTCGTGTCCTATCGCTTGTTGCTTGGGAGAAGAAACCAACACCCAGCTCACCAGAACCTCCTTTCAGGTAGTTGTAGAGAGCAACAAGGTCTCCCCTGAGTCTCCTCTTCTCCAGACTAAACCACCCCAGTTCCCTCAGCTGTTCCCCATCATACTTGTGCTCCAGACCCTTCACCAGCTTCTTGCCCTTCTGTGGACACACTCCAGCACCTCAGTGTCCTCCTTGTAGTGAGGGATGCAGATGGCGCATAGGAGATGCGATTTAAAATCAAGGAACGTTTTCCAGGCAGTGAGATTGAAGAAACTAAGTGTATTTCATTTATCTAAGAGGAAGTTAAGTGGTAGCTGTAGCTGCATGGTACTGACATGGATGGTTTCTGATGATAAAGATCTTTTGAATAGAGCAGGTGAAGGCATAGAAGTTCTGCTGGCTATAAGCTGAAGCTGGAAGGAAAAAGAAAAGGTTACAAATGAAATCTGCATTTTTAAGTGAGGGTACTTAGTCATTTTATCTGGGTAATGTGGTGATTTTGCCATTGCGTAAAGAATTTACAAATAATGATGGAACTATAGAATTTAGATTAGAAAGCAAGTGGGTATGTGATGTAGGCATTAACTGAGTGAAATGAAATGTGGCAAGTACAAGTGAGAAAATACATCCAATAGTGTTCCTTATGGGCTTTGCAGTTTTAATCCTAATTTTATAGGGGTTTTTTGTGTGATCATACTTGTTTGTCACTGGAAACAGAACCATAATGCAGTCAACCTGGGGGAGAAATAAGAAGTACCTGTACACAGCAGGAAGAATACCTGGAAAATAAGCAAACTGAAGTATTTGTATATTGATTACCAAATCACATGCAAAGCGTTGCCATATTTTGCCTTAGCAGGAAAAATAAATGAGGCATCTATACGAGCAGTCAGAGACTGGAAGTGCAATGTGCAGTGCTCCTGTAGCTTTCATTACTCCATTAGGTTTTGCTTTAATCCTAGAGATTATGTACAGCTGTCAAAATTTGTCTGCTTGAAGTTATAGAGCAGGAATTACCTTGAAGCTATATAAATTATTGAAAACAATTTTCTCTGGACATTGTATTAATCTAAGAACGATGTACAGCAAATTTAAGGAATAACTTCAGTCACTATTACAGTACAGATACTGCAGGTACTACTGAACACATATAGCTTGGCAAAGTAATGCTTAGTGTGGAAAGAACTTGGAATGCCAGAAAGTGGAAAACTTACAGTGATTATTTTCCTTATAAAGACAAAAATGAAAAACAGCAAGATGGAAAGAAATGATAGCATAGAAGTTTAGGTTTGGATTTTCTTTGAGAATTTTGTCACTTGGAATATTTTCTAAATAGTCAAAAGAAACCGAAGCAAATACAAAATATGGTTAACTTCTCAAAAATGCCTCTGTCAGTGGTCTTACAGTGCATGCTATACAAAATGTAGCTATAACTGGATATCTTAGCCAAAGTGTTTTCTAACAAATGTTCGCATTACCGTCTAATAAAATAATGTGTTGTTTCTATTATTAATGTCTGGGAAACTGAAATATTAGTTGAAAGTTATTTTGCTCTGAACATTTTCAATATGTAATACAGGTAATGCATGTATTGTTGTTTGCATTTTTCAAGGATACCAATCTCCATTTTTTACCTTTTCAGACAGAGGAGACCAAATACGTTAATGGAAAATTTTCCAGCAAAATTGTAATTGCTCCCGAGGAAAATGTGACTTTAACTTGCATTGCAGAAAACGAGCTAGAAAGAACTGTGACCTCCCTGAACGTCTCTGCTAGTGAGTATCTTCTAAAGACCATTTCCTAAAATTGTAGTTTCCCATAAAATATCCACACTTAGCACTCATATGAAGAGTAGGTCTGCATAGTAATGCTGATACTAAGATATTTAACCACTTTGTCTTAAGTTAAGCAATCCAGTCTGGATCAGTAGTACATAAAATTTATTCATAATTTTCTGAACAAAGTCACTTAGTCTTCATGACTTTCTTGGCTATCTATCTCGTGTATGCAGTATATTATTTACTTTTTAAAATAATATTACAAAATATAATGCAACAATATCACAAAACACTACATTACATTATTACAACGATGAAAGTCTTTATTTATTACTAAATTAACATCATCTTTTAATCCTCAAATTCCAGTTTATTGTTACTGGTATGACTTGGTTCAGAACAGAAATCAGCCATAGTGGGCTTTAATCAAATGTCACTTTTCAATGATGAAGGGTGGCAAGAAGCTACAGTTTGGAGAAGAGTAGCACAGAAATACTCAGTCCAAAATATTTCTGAGATTAATATTACAGGTTTTGAATAATATTCTTCAGTTGGCTATATATAGTTACAAAGGGAAGACTTCTACTTAAAGATAAAATTAATTAGCTTGCTGTTGGGCAAACACTGATTAAGTTTCAGTGTTTCTATTGTTGCTGTAAATAGGCAATTAAAGGTGATGTTCAGGTATAACACATTTTGTCTTTATTTTAAGTTTAACATTTTTCATTTCAGTAAGTATTCCAGAATACGATGAGCCAGAAGATAGAAATGGTATGTATAGTTTTCTATCTCCATAACTCTTTCTGTTCATTGTCTCAGTTCAAGACCTATGCAGTGTCACTGAACAATTTCCACAGTCCCTCAAAGCTGGACTTGATTTGAAATAGCTACTGCCATGATTCACTAAGAGTGTGACTTTCTTGAAGCTTTAAATATGTTTTTAAGAACAATGCCTACTTTTTTTTTGTAAAATTTTCACTTTCTGATCCCTTTTCTTGTTTCTGATGGAAATTCTTTAGAAATGGTGTAATGTTTTATCATAGGTTACCTCATTAACTTTTCTTCTTTGCTTCAGATGACAATAGCGAAAAGGTTAATGACCAAGCAAAGCTAATAGTGGGGATTGTAGTTGGTCTTCTGCTGGCTGCTCTGGTTGCAGGTGTTGTCTACTGGCTCTATGTGAAGAAATCAAAGTAAGAATTTATGGTAAACTTGATACCAAATTGAAAAAGTCATAAATGGAAATGTATGTTTACCTGTTTTCCTTCCTGCAGCATTCCAGTAGTCTTGAGTGGGGAAAAGTTATTACAGTAGGTGCATTTAATATAGAAAGGAAACCTCTGATCAGCTTCTGCCAGTGCTTAGCAGGACACATCTCCTGGAGTTCAGACTCCAAGACTTTTCATAGATCATCACCTATCATGAGGTTCTGTTTCCTGACAGCCAAGTCTGTGCTGATTCTTGCATTTAAATTTAGTACCTGCAACTTAATTGTGGGATATTACCTCTGTGTGGCTTTACTGGTACTAGAAACTGTCTTCATTTAGAAGCTGGGTAGCTTGTTTGCTTTACAAATTGAATAAGTTACAGAGTAAGTCTCAACCATCTCAGGGAGAAGAGAGTTCCTTAATTTATTTGTTCATATATACTTTGAGATTCTCCAAAGTAAAACTGGTAAAGATAGACCTCATCCAAATCAATACATTTTAGCCATCCTAGGCCTAGAACAGGATTTGCCGGTGAGTCCTGCTTGCTTTCACGTTTCTTTATCATCACACAGACTCACTTCAGAAAATAAACTGGGTTATCTCAGAAAGTAGCAGAGTTTCTCCACCCTTTTAAAGGTGACCACAACTATATGCCATTTGGCCTTATTCCCATACATTCGTCTCTGAGGAGAACTGAGGGCAGGCCTCCTCTCTGAAGGGTCCCCTTACCTTAAGCTGCTTCCTAACTGGGAAGATGAAGGTAGTTATGCATCACATGCACAAAACAGTACAGGTGGAGAAGCAATCTTAAAGTTCAATTGTTCCTTCTATGATCTTTCATTAAAATTAGATCAAATGAGATCTGAAATATACCAGGGGAATTTTACTATGAACAAATGTGTTTTCATTGATGTGAGAGTACAACAAGGAATTCTCCATCTGCTTGCAAATACTCTTTTTGGATAATACATAAGGATTTTACTCCAGGCATAACTGAACAGGTTTTGGAAGCTTTTCAAATAAAGAATTGCTATAAATTACCCAAGCACAGAACCACTCTCTGATATTATACAGGGGAAATTTTTTTTTATTTTTTTTTTTTGCAAAGCTTATGCTTCTTTTGGTAGAAATTCAAAAGTACTATTAACATTGAGCAGCTCCTTCCACACCTTGCTACTAGTGTAATAATGTCTAGAATAATTCTGTCTTTATTTTTGATGTGAGACTGACTCTTTTTTGTTGTTTTTTTTTTTTAAGTGGTGGTTTGGGTATAAGGAGGGCAGAGAAGATGATGTATCTTGTCTTGTACGATATGTAGTGTGGGGTGAGCTAACAAGAATCTTAGAATATAGTATGTCCTTTGCTGAGATAAGTTTATGACTTCAGATAACTTTTTCAGCTTCAAAGATAGGATACCATGTATTCTAAATGGACAACACTTTTCCTCATGCTCAACTTCTCTTCTACAAGCTTAGAGTAAAATTTAGAGCTAGCATTGATTAGACAGGTTCACTGGGAACAAAATAAAACTCTCTTTAGAGTTACATAATAGTCTTCATACTTGATACGTGGTTGCTGGCCTCTGAAACCCTTAACTGATGCATCATCGCTGACAATCTCCTGTTATCAGCATATATTTAAGTTGATCTGTTGTTATCCGCCCTGCTTTCTGCACACCATACTTGCACAAGCAAGCACAGTGTCGGTACCTGTTCCGACAAAGTTTTCAGCATGAATTGTAGCCTAGAAATCAAAGCAGACCTTGGAAAAAGCACCTTACACCTCTAGACACAATGTGTGTCGAGTCATGACCCCTCCATCTCCATACAGGCCAACAGTCTTAGTAGTTATTTTTTGAACCCACCCTCCAACAGTAACTCACCTAATCTCTATCCCCAAAGTGACGCCAAAGGAAAGTCTGAGAAGGCAGCAGCACAGAACTTTCCAAGTCTGCCGAGGCAAGAAAAACATTACTTTGTTTCATTATTGGTGTTGTGGTTTGTATAATCTTCTCTTGTCTTGTCATCCACACTAAGTAGGAATTATACTTGTAGCCTTGGAACATATTCACAATAAATCACTTTTGTAGTTATTCACTGCCTCAGCTCCACTTGATGCAAAAGCTGATTATTGCCACATATTCTTTTCACTGTGAGTATTATCCCATAAATCAGGGACTCATCTGTATTCCACATCCTGCAACCAGCCCCCTCTTGAATAAAGAGTTGAGGCTACCTACCCCAGCATGCTATGTTTCTCCTTCATCTGAGCAGAAGGCCAAAGATTTGTTTTCTACAGATTTCACCTTTTTCCAAAAAAGGATATTTTGAACTGAACAGAATGTAACTTAGCACTTCAGAATCTTTCTAAATTTTTTGTGTCAGACCTCAGTCAAGTGATTCTAAGACACCCATCGTCAGTAAATCCTTCAGGTGTGAAATTTTCAGCTTGCCAGAAACAGCCGAGAGTACAGCACAAATTAAAAGTTTAGAATGAAAACGACACGCCCAGCACCCTGTATCCCTGTCCTCTAAGCATGGAAGTTTTGCGTGTGGATTGGACCTGTGTCCCATTTTTTTGTTCCTTGGGTTTGGAGGTGCACAAATCTCAAGTCACGTGAAGCTAGATCAAGGTTAATGTAGTTTAAAATGCAGTGAGGGAAAATTAAGCCAGGCAAATTGAAGCACAGCAGCAGTCTTAAGATTGTTCATACTCAGAGCACACCAAACTCTTGAAATTCTTAGGTCAGGGTAATCAGGAATGTTACTACTGTCTCTGAAACTGAACACTTGAAGCGTAACAATTCTGCTTTTCTACTACTTCACAGGAAACTAGCATATGAACGTAAATGCAGCAGGCCAAATACGTAGGAAACTTGCTGTGTGTTTTGAACAAGACTCAGCATTTGTATTATCTTTTGTGCAATTCCCTTCCAGAGAAAAGACAAAGTACAAACATCTCTGAAAATGGTGGTTCATGTCACAAAACTTCTATAAAACTGGCACAAGTTAAAAAATGGTCACTCATTTCTTGATGACTGGAATATTTTTCCAATATCTGTGCTTTTTTTCCTGCTGATGGACATTTGAAAATAATTGGAGAAAGTGGAAGACAAGATTGGGGTAAATAGAAACAGGTTGCAGATAATCCTGATTTGGATGCATAAGACCGTTGGGCTCCTAGAATATCTTCTGCAACAGGGCAGTTGAACATCTACCATGCCTTTCAAAGTTAATGCGAGCTTTAATGAAATTTGTGACTCTTGCTTCAGCGTCCAGAACTACACCAATGGGTATTCTCTTACCTGTCATTATTGCAAGCTTGGGTAACAAAGCCGAAGAGCACTGCAGATTTTCTTCCTTAAACAGTGTTGAGGGTGAGGCCTAGACTTATGAAATTAAAAGAAATCAGGAATTAAAACCCGACAACAATTTCTGGGACATCTCTATGCAGTCTATATTTATTCGACAGCAGGCAAAGCAATTGAGATAGAAAATGGTCTTTATATTAAAAACAATGCTATGTACAGTATCTAAACAAAATCCATGAAAATAATGGCCCCTCAGCACACACACACTCCAAAGAAAACTAAAAACCTCACTTTGGTACTGCTTACAGAGAGATTTTGATTAGGATTCCCTGAGGATAATTATTTTCCTGAAGAGCAATCATAGATAAATGTGAAATATGAGCCATAATTTTAGCAAGAGCTCAGAATGATCCATGTTTTACAAATGAATTTCAAAAAAACAGTTGAAAGACGTAAGTAAACTCATAGTCATACAACCAACTTCTCACTCTTCAGAATGCCAGAGCACGCCGAGGTGCGGGCTTTGTTGTTTGAGCTGTAGGTAACGTGTGTGAGATGGCTTGGGCAAAGTGGGCTGTCTGCCCTTTCAGGCAAATCCTCGGGAATATTTCCGTCCATCCGGCCCGTGTTGCCCAGCTGCTCAGATGTCATCAGGAAGTTGCTCTTGAGTTGCAAATGGAGCAAGCTAAGAGGAGTTAATGCACACAAAAAAAGTAAGGAACAACTGTTGTTGAATGTTCAGCCGGCAAAGGACCCTTTGTCCTGCGCCTCAAGTCACCTCACGA
This sequence comes from Psophia crepitans, assembly GCA_013399095.1. NCBI lineage: Eukaryota > Metazoa > Chordata > Aves > Gruiformes > Psophiidae > Psophia > Psophia crepitans. The sequence continues at coordinate 645,663 of VWZZ01008412.1, read as the reverse complement.
AGCGACGGGAACCATGTTTTGAGCCATTTCTCTGTTACAAACCCAGGCCACGTCTGTCGAGCCCTGAGGACTGGTGCCCTGCCAGGGTCGCCTATTCCTCTGCTGTTGGCAGAGCACTGCCAATGGCTCATGCTGCTGCAGCTCAGTGCAAAATGACGCTTCTGTCTCTTAATAACAACACAATTTAGACAGCACTAAAAAAAGGCAGCAGTATTGCTTGTGCTGAGGTGGTGAATCTGCCCAGATATCAGTATTTGGGGAACAAACCAAAAAAAGTCAGCAAGATCGCCAAACCACCAGAATTAAACTGCTGAATTTCAGTCTTGGGCAATGAGAATCTAAATCCATCTAATTGTCAGACATGAAAAACCGCTGCTGCTGCTCTCATTTCAAGGAAGCGGTACGGACCATCCTCCTGAAGAGTTCTGGACTGCCTGCCCCTTTCAAAGTCAGAGTGCTGCCTTTTAAATCTCCCATTTTCACCCATTGTGGCTTTAGGAAAATCGAGGTGACATTTAGCAAGGGGGAACAGTTTGACTGAATGCAGAACTAAAATAGAACACTTTAAAAATCAAAACCTGATCTCATTGCAGAATCTCCAGGCCTCGTCATTGAACAATTTTAACCTAATCAAAGACCAGTAAATGCTAGTTACAGTTCCCTCTGCTGTTACGTGTCAGGTCATATGAAATCCAGTCTGCTTTGGGCACTCTAAAACTCTTGATGAGAGACTGAAAAAGAAAGGGATCTCACTGAGCCGTGCCAATGGCCTGTCCAGTCCACACTCTCGTCTCCAAGAGCAGACACAAGCATTGCAAGAGGGCAGACGTGCATGATCCTGCCTGCTCNTCCCGTTGGCCTCTGCCCAACCAATAACTCAGGTTATTGCCTGAGTCCAGATTCATTCAGCGTTTCATCTCTTTCCCTGCTGTCTCCGATTTTTAGGACTTATGTAAAAGACTCATTAGCCACATGGCAAGCCCGATCCTGTGCTCTACCTAAAACAAACATTATTTATTTAATTTTAAGGGATTTGTTTGTTTCTTTTTCCAGGATTAGAGAGATCTGTGAGAGGTTATTAAGAGCACAGAAGGTCAATCTCTACCAAAGCACTGACTTTTCTTTTTCGTCGCATCTTACATCCTTTCCTTCTGTGCACACCACACGTTTCAGGTTTTGAATACCAGAAGAAAGTTAACGCACAACAAAGTAGAACAAGTCACTTTGTGGTATAATCTCAGCATTTTAAAAATTAAATTTGCCTGTGATAAGCAGCAGTTTAGATCTTCGCAGTAAGTGGGTTTTCAGCACAGACACCGTGCTGTCAGCCACACCAGCATAACAAAGGTACTTTAAAATCAATAGTTAAAGGTAAATGCAGCTTTGAAGCATTAAAACTTACAGCCACTCAGGAAATAGCCTACTCTAAAACGAAAAAGATTTTGGAATGGTCCCATTCAGTGTAATTGGTGGGATTTGGGGCCCAGAATCACATGCCCCCCTGTCTCTGCACCTCAAACGCTGGTCCCCAGCCCAGAGAGCAAGGTTTGAGCAGCGCTCCCAAAGGCATGGAGGGTTGGTTGCGTTCGCACCCCGTCAGAAGCTCTTCTGAGGCAGGAACTAAAGTGTACTCTCTTGACGGCACTGTTGGAGGCTACTTCCACTCAGGGCACACGCAGTGCGTAGCGCTGCCAGCGGCCTTTGCTCAGATGGAGGACGTACACAGAAACACTCCACTAGCAAAAATTCAGATCAGCGGTTTTGGGAGGTACATACCTGCATGGTGTCAGCGTGACATGTCGCTTTATCTTGCTAACCTGTGTCTTCTTTGTATTTTCCAAGTCAGTGTCACTACGGGTCTTTACCCTGAAGCAAGGGTGAGCATATGCATGAATCTGTCACAACAGCCGTTACTTTTCTGTAGGGGAAACAAATCATCCATAGAGAAAATGTGTATACGATAATCTGCTTTGACACAAGGGATTTACTTTGTCCCACTCAAACACATTTGCCCATTTACATTTTAAAAATTGTGGCCTTCAAAATGTTATCACGGCACTGCAGGAATCTTTCACCTTGGCAGACAGTGAGGCTTCTCACACGTTAAATGAATGGCTTAGTGGTTTTATTGTGTTAAGCTAAACTAAGCACTTAACTCATTAATTCATCTCCACTACTTGCATTAAGGAAGACCTGCTATTTTAAATGAGGCACACCTCTTTCTCCCTCAAACATTTATACAATCGCTTCTTTACCCAAAGCTTGTCAGTCATAGCTAACACAGGTCTAGAAGCCAGAGGGGGGTTTTTTTTGGTGTTGCTGGAATTTTCATTAATTTCTTCACAGTTAAAGAGCTTCCGTTTGGCACGGGCTCTGAAAGTCAATTACTGCAAGTACACAGAAGATCGCTATGTTGATCAAGATATCTTAGCCACACTTGTAATGTTTTAGTACGCCTTAAAGCAAACTCTTGTTTTATTGAAACAAGCTACACAATTAATTTGTCAAGAAACATGGATCTGCACAACTGGTTTAGCCTTACTAAATGTCTGCTAGCTCAGAATAATTCTGAATTCCTCAGGAAGTAAAACACACATTCACAGCCCTACTGCAATACTAACGCCAGTGGGGGAACTGGTGCTATTGGTCTCTTTACAGACATATGCAAGCCTATTGCTCCACTCAGAACTGAACTGTGAGAATTTTATCTGCTACTGAGAGGGGAGGAGACAGCGTCGTTAATGTCAGGATGGGACAAAATGCTGTGGACGTGCAAAAGTGACCTTGTTTTCTCATTATAGGACAGCATCAAAACATGTAGACAAAGATCTTGGAAATATAGAAGAAAACAAAAAACTAGAAGAAAACAATCATAAATCTGAAACTTAAGAGACAAAACGTGTCAGTCATCATTCCAGGTAAGCATTTCAGTTGCAGCGTTTCCCATCTCTTTGCCCAGTATTTCTCCCTAGCGATCGCAGCAGTAGCCTGGAGCCTGTTGCTGGCCTTTCAGAGCTTGGGCAGCGGCGTGGTTTTGAGCGGCGCACTGTCAGGGCAGGCAGACTCAGCCCCCGGCCAGCTCAGAATTCATACCTGCCTACGCACACATTGAAGAAGCCTGACATTTAGACGTAACTTAGTACTTGGCTTTATTTTAATCCACGTACTTGGGGAAATGGAAATACAGATTTGTATAATATATCGCTGTGGTATATGTATGTGTACGTATGTGCTTGTATGAAGAGTATGCGTAGGCATAGTTTAGAAGATTTTGAGTTATGACTTTAAATGCTCACGGGAACCTTCCACCCTTACTGAAAGCGATAGTTTCTAAGTCATTGGTCAGCTTTATTCATCATCACTGCAAGAGGCACAAAACTCTGCCTAGAACAAAATCAGTCTTTTACTCAGGATTTGCTGTACTCATACTATTATCGATTTTATCCTGGAAAGAGACGCTATATATTAAGTTAGTAAGAACTCAACAGGTACGCAAGTTTCCCCAACAGGGATCCCTTCAGAATAAACTCTATACAAACTATTAAGTAGATGCCGAAGTTCCGTCAGGCATTACAGGAGCACTGCAAAGCACCAACAGCACCACCCAGTGTTCGCATGTATATACACCACCGCTGCATCTCGGCGTGCCACTGCTGCGTCTCTCCCCTTAGCACCCAAAGTAGGGGCTTAGACCATTTTTCGGACCGACTGAGGCCATTTTACATTAATGCTGTGGTAGCACAACCATGTGGAAAGCAGCTATAACCATAGTGAGGTTTCTTGAGTTCATCATCAACTGTTCTTAAAAATGAGAATAGTAACGTGATCAGTGCTGGTGCATTGTGAGTGCAATTGCCACGTTTCGTATTTAGATAAAAAAAGTTTCTTGTTTAAAGACAGTTCTCCTTATTAATAATCTCAATATGCTGAAATTTTAAAGTACAAGGCACTATTTCGGCACTGAATGCTCAGAATGTACTCAGTGGAATGATTATAAAGCATATAAAGAGGTGGAGCATTGCTGTCTGCACTTTGCTAGCAATATCACTGTTTCACTCGTTTGAAAGAGGGAATTGGGACTACTAAAATCATGTCTATGAACAACTTCAAAGTAGAAAATAAATTTGGATCTTGAAAGAGTTGCAGTGTAAATACCCAGCGTTTCAGCTGCACTTCTGTGAGAAAATTCTGTAATCTTTTCAGTTAGGGCTTGGTTTGGGTTGGGTTTTTTTCTGGACCTGGTACCTTCTGCAACGTCGAGGTGACCGGGTGGAGCTGAAGCTGGTTGAGGGCACTTACTGCACTTGGGAGTTCAAGTAACATTGTGTGCCTTCAGCACCGTCTTTTACTCTAATTATTTTATTTCTTCAGCTCAGTAGATGTACGTAAAGGAAAGCTTATCCATGAATCCGGTACTTACCAGATAAACTTACCGGATTTACCAGGAACAATACTGCAACAGCTATTCTTACCATGGAAGAAAGTATTTTTGTCATTGAATGGCAGAAGAAAGTGCAAATCCTGTAGCTGTTTATTTGAGGGTTAGATACCGAGCAGTTACCTTGTTTAACATATTTTAAAATGTTTAACTGGCTTTATCTTTCGTATTTTCAGAGAACACATATAGACCAATTGAAGCATGAACGTGGATTGTATTTAAACATATACAAAGAAGTGACAGCCATTCATGGTTCAAGTATTAAACAGACCATACTACCAAGTTTTCAAAGGATTTTAGACACAATTATCTCAAGCTAAGAAAAAAAACAAACGAAAAACCAACCACAAAACCACCCACAAATGAATTTTGGCAACAGCCATGATAATAGGTCACCATGTTGTGTTTTGTTTGAAATATTTTTTTGTAAATGTCTGCACTGAAGATTTCTTTTTGTTTGCCTTTATGTAAATTTTTTACGTAGCTATTTTTATACACTGTAAGGCTTTGTTCTGGGAGTTGCTGTTAATCTGATGTATAGTGTAATGGTTTTATTTCAGTTGTTTTTACGACACCCTTTGAGCAGGTACATGTCTAATTCTGATTGTTATCAGCGAGGCCTCTGCTTCGTAGCAAGTACCTAGAGTGCAAGATTGTCTTAAAGGAAAATGTCAGGCTCTTTTTTCATGCTTTGAAATCGCAGTAAAGAGGAAGGGTGACAGCTGCGACACGAATAAATGAAATTGTTAATAAAAGTGAACATTTATAAAACCATGCAAAGCTAAATAGCCAGGAAGGGAACGAAGAGTTTCCACGGAGAAGTCTGGGTATGGAGCAAGGAACGCAATGAAAAAAACCTAGCCTACCTACAGACGGTGGCTAATAATCCTTTTCCTCTAGAGCAAGACACATTCTATTGATACCTTATCGGTCGTCTTTCATGTTAGAATTAGGATAAGGAACTGGAATTCTGGATTAATTTTGATTCCTTTATGTTATCCGCTGCCTTAAAGTACTGTAACCTTTTCTTCATTTCAAAAAGATACCAGTCAGAATTGGAAACTTTTTTTAAAAAGTGGTCACATCAAAGCTGCATTTTTTTTCCACAAAAATAGAATATATATATATTTTTTGTGTGTTTTTGTTAACTATGCTACAGATATTGAATGCACCTTGAGATAATTTTAGTGTTTTTAACTGGTACCTAATTTATCAAACAGTACATATAATTGTAACAATGAAATGTCTATGTATCTTTAGTTACATTCAAGTTTGTAACTTTATAAACATGTTTTATGCTTGAGGGAATTTTTAGAATGGTACTGATAAGAAAACGTTTTCGGGTAAATGGCCACGAGAAAGCTGTACGCGAGGGAGCGAAGTACCGGCTTGTGCGGGCGGCGAGTGTCTGGAAGGGAACTATCAGGCAGCTGGGGTGGAGAGGAACAGTAGGGTAAGCAGAACATCAGGTTTCCATTGACAAATATCCAGGGAAAAAGTAAGTTTTTATAGACTGGTAGGCAAAACTAAATAAATAAATAAAAGAAAAAGACGGACGTTAGGAAATGTATTTTGCCACTTTTGCATTATTTAGGGGGAAGAAAACACTGTTACTTGTAAATTTGTAAAATGTTAAATGTCTGGGCAGTAGTGACTGATGTCTTAATAAAAGCTTCCTGTAGTGCATTGGCATGGATTAAATACATAAGATGTCCTATAAACTCTATGCTGTATAAAATATTAGGGAAATCCTGTTATATGCCTCTAAACTTTGATTTGTTACTGTTTTATTTGGCAAAAAGAAAAAAAAAAAAAGAATTATAATCTTGGTCAATATTTAAACCAAAGTAAAATGGGGGAAAAAACCAAAGTAATTTGTTTTGCATGGCTAAGCCATTCTGTTATCTCTGTAAATATTGTGATTTTTTTCTTTTTAGAATTTTGTTAAAAAAATTCTAAAATTTTTAAACACCTGTTTTTCCAAAATAAAACGTGAACACACAAAAAAAGTTACTTTATATACAAATATATCTTTTTCTTTTGGTGCGAGAACACTGCCAAGCGATAACACATTTTTTTTAAGGAGAAAAAAAAAAAAAAACCAAACCAAGAACGCAGTGGGCATGACTCTAAACAGGACAAGTTGTAACGGCGTCCTGTGAAGGAGCGTGCAAACATCACCTGACTTTGTTTAGAACACTACAAATAGTTCTTAAATACAGAGAAGAAACCTCCAAAGATCAGAAGGGAAAGCATAGGGAAGGGCTGAAAATTTTCATACCACTGTCTGGGGAATACAGGGGAGAGGAGAAGGAAAAAAAAAAGTCCTTTGGCTTCCACAGCTACAAGAAAGGAATAAAACCATCTCCTCACCTCTTGGGATTCTGCCAGATCTCCTATGCACTTTAAAGCGTCAATCCTAGGAGCCGAGTTTTGCGCTGCTCCGAGTTCACTATAGGCACGTTTCAAGAACCAAGGGTGCAAGAGAATTGATGTTTCTATCCATGCCTAAACAACAATAAAACTGAAGTGTGTCTTCACTCGCCTGTCTGAAATCTCAGTTTCCCAGGACACGTATGAACACGAGGGAGGGCGCTTACCTGGAGCTCGCGCTCTCGCTGACTCTCATCCCGTAAAGGAGCCTCTGTTCGGGATGAAGAGTCCCTCGAAGCGCGGGGGCGCTGGGTGGGGGTGTACGGCCCTTCTGGTGGGGCAGGGCCCGGAGAGCACGGGCACTCACTCAGAGGGAAACGAAACCTTCCAAAGGTTCATCCTGTGGGTCTCTGCTTGTGGCCTGGTTAAAAAAATACCCAGCAATGGACCTCAGGGGGGCTGCTCAAATCTGATTTTGTACACCACTCCAGAGTTCAACTTCAGTTTAGTACACACAGGAGGGGGGGGGGAGATAAGTCCCTGCTCACAAATGGTTTCAAGGCAGGGTAAGGGGGAGCGGGAGAGAGACGATCCTCTTGTTTCAAGGCTGGGCAAGTCAGTTTGTGGTGTCTGTCCGTGGTGGTGCAGGAAACTGCCCCTGAGCTTGGCACAAACCGGCAGGTTTGTCTGCAGGCTGCAAGGGCAGCATCACGCAAAAATGCCGCTTGGGGAAAAAACACCCGTGCAACTGANGTTTGTCTGCAGGCTGCAAGGGCAGCATCACGCAAAAATGCCGCACGGGTGTTTTTTCCCCAAGCAACTGACGAAGTCCCCAGAAGCGGTGACACCACAGCTGGGGCGTACCGCAGTGGACACGAGCCGCTCTTAAAACTCGCTCAGAAACTTGGTAACGGTGTGTGTGGCCAGGAGGTGAGGCCTTTGGGGGAGGGAAAATAATAAGTACTTAGGGTCAGCGCAACAAAAAGCAAAGCATTGGGGAAATTTTGTGCTGGCTCTGAGCGGTGCAGACCGGCCGCCGTTCCAGGGCGCTGCTGGGGCAGCAGCCGGTCAGAGCCGTAACTCGCGCTAACCGCGTGCCCGGGCTGCCTGCCCGGAGAACCAACCATCCGCACCCGTGATGTGCCGACATCAACCCAGCGCTACAGACGGTTTGGGCAGTATTTCTGGACAGAGAGTTTTCATTCTGTCCAGTTTTGAAATGCGTATATAAATAAGTAATTCTAAAGTCTGGCTCAATTATTCCTCGAATATTATGAGATACTAACATGAACTTTATCCCTATTGCTACCAGCCCACAGACACAGACAGTAAATGTAAATTTCTGATCTTTTTTTAAGATAAATTTCTTTAGGGAGCATCCGATATTCACCTAATATCCTCAGCTGATGGCTGTTGCAGTTAAATCTGACTGACTTGTAGTACCACGTGTAGCTGGATCCCTTCCTGTTGACTTCATGTTCAGACAGCCATGTGCATGTAATTATCTCGGCTAAGATTAAGCAGACACATACGAAATGAGATCATGCCCTCCTGTGTCAACCACATCCGTGCAAATGTGTTTTGGGTTTTCTTTTGACTTTAATGCCTCTCTGTCCAGGTGTCCGTTTCCAAGAATTGCCCACCACAGGTTTTTCAAGCAGATTTCTCCTCCAGGCAGAAGAGGACGGAGGGAACCCAGGCAGTACATAGCTTCTTGTGGTTACCTGTGTCTCCTAGCCCCAAAGGGCCCTTCTGGAGAAGGGTGGCAGCCTCAAGCTGCCATAATTCAGTGCTGGCAAGGCCGGCTTCAGCCTTCCCTCACGGTGGGCTGCCAGGGAGCGAGCGCACCCTTACAGCAACAGGAGGGCAGGAAGGGTGGCAGGCAGGTTGCAAACCAGCGAGCCCACCATGCGCTCAGCCCTTACCTGTGTACGCATCACCTGCAACGCAGCAAATCCCTTTTATAACCATCTGCTACATTTGAAATTATCAGGGAATCAGAAACTACGCTTATTGGTTATTACCAAATTATGTCAAAGTCAATATTTGAAAGAAGGCTAACTCCAGCCAGCCAGCCACTCACGGTTCTTTACATATCCCTTTATTCATACATTTTTTTTCTCATTTACATTCTAAGTAAGAGACATTTATCCTGTTAGCAGCAAGGCATTCGCTTTGATGTAGTAATGACTTTCAGCTTGAAAAGGCAGAGCCTTGACAAATTATTCCGGAAATTTTGTTCCTTGGTGCGAAAACACTGCAGCGCTCTCACCACCTCCCAAACGTTTTGCGTGTTCTCACGTTCCACCTGGTGACAGAGCTAAGGCTTCCATCATCCTCTGCTCCCTGTCCTAGCGCTCGTTTTCACCTCCCCGGGTCTCTACAGCTCGGTTCTGTGCTGCCCTCCCCAACGTTTGTTTGTAGGACATTTAGTTCAGAAACACCAAAGCACCTTCAGATAAATACCAGCAGTTTAACACGACGATAAACATAGAGTAGGCAGTGTAAACAGGGAAAAAAAAATAGCAACATACCCAACTTGCCACGCTTGGCCTTCTACATGTTTGTATCCATTGTTCTGGAGTCCCCAGCGTGTCCCCATCTGGGGAAAAATTGCACAAACTCTAATCCACACTACAACGGCCCAGCAGTGATACCGTGACACACTCCTGCAGCACCAATGTGCCTTCACGCTGGGTTTTAGCTGACCCTTTTGCTGTCACTCACACAACCAGAAATAAAGCTAAATAAATAACATTAGGAATCTTTGTACAGGAACATCAGCACAAGTCATATGTTTAAGGATGTCATCTTTCTTCATATGTTTCAGCCCATGTAGTTATAATGTGAAGATTTATTACATTTTACTGTATTGGGTCTGGCTGAGTTGGAGTTCATTCCCCCCCCC